>ML382800.1:73898-196833 GCA_005239525.1 Nicotiana knightiana | reverse complement strand
ATATATATATATATATATATATATATATATATATATATATATATATACACGTATTGGATCGGGTTGCACGCCACAACAGTTGTTATATGGTACCTGGTGAGTGAAATTGCTGAGTGTGAGCATTCACTTAAGAAAGTAGAGTCACGAGTGACTAAGAGGCTTGCCCGAGAGGCTTTATTTTGTGCGAGACACTGTGCCCGAGTGGCGGATATTTTTATGAAGCTACTGTTTTCACGATCCTTTACACTGATCCTCTTTGATAAATTTTGACTAATGTTTTATACAAGTTTAAAAAGGGTAAACTCGAGTTTTGTAAAATCTTTGGTAAATGTGGACTCTTGACTTGATCTATTACCTTTACTGATACTTATTCTTATTAAACTATAAATCTTAAATGCTCGTCACTGCACTCATGTTTTTAGATACTTTGGTTACTTACTAAGTTGGCATACTCACGTTACTCCCTACACCTTGTGTGCAGATTCAGGTACCGGGGAAGAGCGATAGTTGAGCTACCCCATTTAGAGCATTGTTCGGATATTGTGAGGTAGCTGCTCGGCATCCGCATCGTACTCTTTCTCCTTCCTACTCTGTCATTTTACTGTCACGGACAAAAATTCCAACACAGGTCGTGATGGCGCCCAATACCGGAGTCAGGCAAGCCAATAATTGTTTACTAGTGAGATTACCTTTATTTGACATATCAACCCCACACTTACCAAGTTTTAAGCTTAGATCATTTAAATAAAAGCGGATAAATTAACCAACTAAAGTAAATACAGCCACAAGGATCATGAACCAATATATACAATCGCAAAATATAGAGTCTACTATGTGTGTGCCAGGAACCAGTGTCACAAGTCAACATGCGAACTAGTAGAATATACAAAAGATGATACAAATTGTACCGCTGTCTGAAAGAAATAAACAAAACATAACTCCATAATGCTTCTGAGAAACGCCAAGGGAGGCATCTCGCCGTGGAGTCAGGTCAAGAATATACGTCAAGCTCCGGTCGGATAACCGTATGCACCAGCCTCAATACCTGTACAATTAAGTACAGAAGCGCAGTATGAGTACATAAAAAAATATGTACCCAGTGAGTATCCAACCTAACCTCGAAGAAGTAGTGACGAGAGGTCGACGTGATACTTACTAGGGTCAGACAATGTGGGGTAAGTACAGGCTAACTAGTACTAGCAGTAATGAACAGTAATAAGGAAATGAGCATCAAATAACAATCTCTAGAACCCTCGCGCCATCTTTTCCATGCCATACAAGCTATTTAACCTTCATTCTTTTCATGAAATCAACAGTTACAATTATAGGGCTTCTCGCAAATTACCAAACACATAACAGGTTATGAATGTACGGTTATTACGACGTGAAAAGTGAATGTGCACTGCCGAGGGTCGAACGACCCGAACCATAGATGCATCTATCTGCTCCGCTCGCGAATCATCCATGCGACTCGGGTTTCCATATAAATTCATGATTAGCAGGAGATTTCCAGATAATTTAGCCGGGAACATACTAACAGTGTGAGAGTTTTAGAAATATTAAATTCAAGCATAACCCTTAGGCCTTCACATGTGAGATTCCAGGATATTAGACTACTTAATCCATATACAAGATCATAGATACAACACATAAAGCAAGCTTGTGAGTCCTAACTACCCTACAAGGCATAATAGTAGTTGCGCACGGACTATCGTCACTTCGTGCATATACCGCCCCCAAAAATAAGCACAAAACCACAATTTATAATCACCTATGGGTAATTCCCTCTTACAAGGTTAGAAAGGAGACTCACCTCGTGTCAGATTTACTCCCCGGACCAAGAACGCGCCCGAAACTTCGAACTCTACACCCAAGGACTCAAAACTAGCCAAATTTTATACAAATAGATTAATTTATGCTCAAGGTATGGAAATTCTCCTACTCATTTAGTAAATTCACCATTCTTGAAGAAATTTTAAAATTCAACCCCGGGCCCGCATGCTCGGATTCCAAAGATTCTCGAAGGGAATAGTCACCCATAGCCTAAGGATCATTATAATATGATTTTCACTCGATTTCATAGCTAATTGACAGGTAATTTTCTACAATTTTCAAAAGCCCTAGGTTACTACCCCAAATCCTTAGTTTTCACTAATTTAGGTAGTTAATTTAGCTTGTAATCCATGCATGAAGCTAATATTAGAGTAGAATTTACTTACCTTCAATAACTAGGTCACTTTCCCCTCTATAATGGTGGAAATCATCCCAAGGAAGAAGAAGAATATAAGAAAAATGAATTAAATCCCGTATATAAAAACACACTGTCTGACAGTGTTTCCGCACCTGCGGTCTCGCACCTGCGAGCAAAGGCTGGCACCTGCGAAAATGTACGAGGAAGCCTGGGCACGCAGTTGCGGAGTGCAGACCGCACCTGCGGCTCCGCTCGTGTGGAACTTTGTCCGCACTTGCGAGAAATGTCCTGCCTGCTGAGGGTCGCATATGCGAGGCTAGGATCGCAGGAGCGGTCCCGCACCTACGACTGGGCAACCGCACCTGCGGTGAACACTCCAGAACAGGTGCACCAGCAGCTATTTCAGCTGGTTTTTGGCCTCGTGTGGTGTCTCAGAGACACTCGGGCCCACCCGATCCCCTGTCCAAATATACCAACAAGTCCCAAATCATAACACGGACTCGCTCGAGCCTTCGGAACACCCAAAACAACGCTAAAACCCAAAGTCACAACTCAAAACCCCTAAAACCGAACTTAGGAACTTTAAGTTTTTCTTGACTTCGCTAACAACACGCCGAACTGACCTATACTACTCGGAATGACACCAAATTTTGCAGGAAGTCATGAATGAGATAACGGAACTATTCCCGATCTCGGAATTACCTTCGGACCTTGATAGAATAAAAACACATCCCAAACCACAATAAGAACTTAAGGAACTTCTTATTTCAATATTGGGTGCCAAAACGCTCTTGGTTCATCAGAAACCCATTCTAAACATACGCGCAGGTCCAAAATTATCCTACGAAGCTACCAGAACCGACGAAACTCGATTCCGAGGTCGTTTACCTAAAATGTTGACCGAAGTCAAACTTGGCCTTAAAGGCCAACCTTAAGGAACCAAGTGTTCTTATAGCACTCTAAACACTTCTGAATCCCGGACCACCTGCCCCCGCAAGTCATAAATCATAATAAGACTCTATAGGAAGTTTCTTTTAGGGGAACGGGGTCCGATAATGCAAAATGACCGGTCGGGTCATTACATTCTCCACCTCTTTAACAAACGTTTGTCCTCGAACGGGTCTAGAATCATACCTGAAGTGCTGAATAGGTGTGGATATCTGCTCCGCATGCCCTCCTCGTACTCCCATGTCGCCTTCTCAACTGATTGTCCCTTCCACATGACCTTTATGGCAGAAACACTCTTTGGACTTCAATTGGTGGTCCTGTCTATCAATAATAGCAACTAGCTCCTCCTCGTAGCCCAACCTCTCATCCAACTGAATAGTGTTGAAATCAATCACGTAAGAGAAGTCGGCGTGGTACCTCTGGAGCATGGATACGTGAAAAACTGGATGAACTCCTAATAAACTGGGAGGCAAGTCCAGCTCATAAGCAACCTCCCTCACTCGCCTCAACACCTCGAAGGGACCTATAGACCTCAGGCTTAGCTTGTCATTCTTCCCAAACCTCATAATACCCTTCATATGCGAGACTTTCAACAGGACCCTATCTCCCTCCATAAATGTTACATCACGTGCCCTCTGATCCGCATAACTCTTCTGTCAAGATTGTGCTGTGCGGAGCCTCTCTTGAATCAACTTCACTTTCTCCAAAGCATCCCTCATTAGTTCGGTGCCAAATAACTTACCCTCGCCAGGCTCAAATCACCCGATAGAAGAACGACATCGCCGACCATACAAAGCCTCAAATGGTGCCATCTCGATGCTGGACTGATAATTATTACTGTAAGCGAACTTGGCCAAAGGAAAGAACTGGTCCCACTGACCTCCGAAGTCAATCACACATGCCCTGAGCATATCCTCCAATATCAGAACAGTACGCTCCGACTGGCTATTAGTCTGTGGGTGAAATGTTGTGCCGAGATCTATCTGGGTGCTTATCTCACTATGCAATGCTCTCCATAAATACGAGGTGAACTGAGGGCCTCGATCTGATATAATGGACACCGGCACACCGTGATACCGGACTATCTCCCGAATGTAGATGTGGGCTAACCTCTTAGAAGTATAAGTAGTAGCCACTGGAATGAAATGCGCTGATTTGGTCAATCTATGTATAATGACCCAAACCGCGTCCACCTTTCGCGAAGTCCGAGGCAACCCAACCACGAAGTCCATAGTGATGCGCTCCCATTTCCACTAAGGAATGAGCATCTGCTGAGGTAGGCATTCTTGCCTCTCGTGCTCATACTTAACCTAGTGGCAATTAAGACACCTAGTCACATACTCCACAATGTCCTCCTTCATTCGCCTCCACTAGTAATGCTGCTTCAAATCGCGATACATCTTCGTAGCACCAGGGTGAACAGAATATCTAGAACTGTGTGCCTCCTCTAGAATCCTCTCCCTCAGGCCATCAACATTAGGAACACATAAGCGGTCCCTGAAGTCTCAAAACACCATCCTCGCCAATAGTAACCTTCTTGGCCCTATCCTGAACCACTGTCTCCCAAAGCTCTGCTTAGCACGAATCATAGAACTGTCGGGCCTTAATCATCCCAAATAACGAATACTAAGCAACCACATGTGCTAAAACTCGACGAGGCTCTGAAAGCTCTAATCTTACCAGGCGATTAGCCAAGGACTGAATGTCCAAGGCTAGACGTCCCTCCTCTTCTGCAATATAATCCAAGCTACCCATACTCTCTGGCTTCCTGCTCAAAGCATCTGCTACCAAATTTTCCTTGCTCGGATGATAAAGAATGGTGGTATCATAATCCTTCAAAAACTCAAGTCATCTACGCTGCCTCAAATTAAGATGCATCTGCTTGAACAAGTGTTGCAGGTTGCGGTGGTCTATATATACCTCACATTACACCCCATACAATTAGTGCCTCCAAATCTTAAGAGCATTAACAATCGCCGCCAACTCCAAATCATGCACCTGGTAATTCTACTCATGAACCATCAACTGGCGTGAAGCATAAGCAATAACTCTCCCTTCCTGGATCAACACGCATCCAAAACCAATGCGTGAAGCGTTGCAATACAATGTGTACATCCCCGAATCGGAAGGCAATTCTAGAACTAGTGCTGAGGTCAATGCTGTCTTGAGCTTCTGAAAGCTCACCTCACACTAGTCAGACCATTGAAACGGGGCATTCTTCTGAGTCAAACTGGTCAGTGAGGCTGCAATAGAAGAGAAACCCTCTACAAATCGGCGTTAATATCCTGCTAGGCCCAAAAAGCTCTTGACTCTGTAGCTAAAGTAGGACGTGACCAAATCTAAACCGCCTCAACCTTCTGAGGTTCAACCTTGATACCCTCTCCGGATACTACATGCCCCAAGAATGCCACAGAATCTAACCTGAACTCACACTTGGAGAGCTTAGCATATAGCTTATGTTCTCGCAAAGTCTGGAGCACATCTCTCAAATGGTGCTCGTGCTCCCACAAGCTACGTGAGTAAATAAAAATGTCATCAAATAAGACAATGACAAAAGAATAAATATACGGCCTGAACACCCTATTCATCAAGTCCATGAATGTTGCTGGGGCATTAGTAAAGCCAAAGGACATCACCAGGAACTCATAATGGCCATATCTCGTACGAAAAGCAGTCTTCGGAACATCTGAAGCCCGAATCTTCAACTGATGATATCCCGATCTCAAATCAATCTTAGAAAACACACGAGCACCCTGCAACTGGTCAAACAAATCATCGATGCGCGGTAAAGGATACTTGTTCTTAATGGTAACCTTGTTCAACTGGCGGTAATCGATACACATCCGAATGGACCCATCCTTTTTCTTCGCGAATAGAACCGGAGAACCCCACGGCGATACACTCGGTCTATTGAACCCCTTAGCTAACAACTCCTCAAGCTACTCCTTCAACTCCTTCAACTCGTTCGGAGCCATACGGTACAGAGAAATAGGTATAGGCTGGGTGTCTGGAGCTAAATTAATGCAGAAATCAATATCACGACCTAGTGGCATGCCCAAAAGGTCCAAAGGAAATAAATCAGCAAACTGTCAAACAACGGGCACTTAATCAATCATTGGAGACTCGGTGGTGGCGTCCCGCACATAAGAGAGATAGGCCAGACAACCCTTCTCGATTATATGTCGAGCCTTCAGGAATGAAATAACCTGACTGGTTGCACTAACTGAGGAACCTCTCCACTACAGCCTAGGCGAATCTAGCATGGCTAAAGTAACTGTCTTGGCATGGTAATCTAGCACGACATGATAAGGAGACAGCCAATCCATGCCTAAAATAATCTTGAAATCAACATGTCAAGAAATAAGAGATCCGCTCGAGTCTCGAACCCATAGAATGTGACCGTAGAGGACAAGTAAACCTGGTCTACTACAAAAGAATCACCCACAGAAGTGGACACACATATAGGAGAACCCAAGGACTCACAAGGGACATCCAGGAAATGAGTAAATAAGACCGAAACATAGGAATAAGTGGATCATGGGTCAAATAACATCGATGCCTCTCTACCATATACTGTAATAATACCTGTGATCACGGCATCTGAGGCCACTGCATCTGATCTGTCCGGAAAGCATAGAATCTAGCTGGAGCACCGGAAGACTGAGCCCCGCCAGAATGAACAGGAGCTGGTTGACCTCCCCTTGAGTGGCCTCAACCTCTAGGAAGACCCTGCCGACCTGTCCCTCACCTCTAGGTGGCCAGACTGCTGGTGATGGACTCATAGGCTGGTAACCCTATTGCACTGCCTTGCCCAGAAACCTAGGACAAGTCCTCCGGATATGGCCAAGATCCCCGCACTGGTAACATCTCACTAGAGTCACGGCCTGCTGCACTGAAGTAGAACCCTGGATAACTGGGGGATGATGAGAACCCTATGGCATAGAACTAAAGTAAGGCCTCATTGGAGAATTACGAGGAGGTGGTGGTGGTAGTGCTGAATAAGGGGGCCTGCTGGGCTGACCCCTACCAAACTGACCTATGCCCTTAGGAGGGGCACCTCTGAAATCCATGGAATATCTGGCTCTCTTATCCGGATGTACCTGCTCCCTGACCCTCGACCCTACGAGGAATCTCCACTACTAGCTGATACGGAGTCCCCATCTCCACCTCCCGGGCCATGCTGGTCCTAATGCATGGATGCAACCCGGGTACAAATATCCGCACACTCTCAGCACCGGTATGTAGTATCATGAGTGCATGGCGAGACAACTCTGAAAATCATGCCTCATAGTCTATCACTGACAAATGACCCTGCTCCAGCTGCTCAAACTAATAACGCAGTTCTTCCCTCTCAGAGGGAAGAATATACCTGTCTAGAAACATGTGAGTGAACTGCTCCCGAGTGATAGGAGGAAAACCTGTTGGCCTGCTGAGAATATATGACTGCCACCACCTGCGAGCTATGCCCTCTAACTGGAAAGCAGCGAAGTCCACTCCATGGGACTCTAGTATCCTCATGTTGTAGAGTCGGTCCCTTACCTGTCAATGAAATTCTGGGCATCCTCGCCTCGCTCACCCACGGAGACCGGAGGGTGCAATCTAGTCCACCTGTCCAACAACTTATGTGGATCGCCGTCCACAGCTGGTCTGGGTTCAGGTGCTGCTGCTACAGGCTGAACCCCACCCACGGGTAGTGTACCAGGGGTATGATGAAGTGCGACTGTCTGGCCTGAAGCCTAGGCAGTAGGAGTCTGGGCTCCCCCTCCTGCCTGAGATGTGGCAGGATCCGCTAGAAATAAACCAGCCTGGGACATAATATCCATAAATCTCAACATACGGCCCATGACCTCCTGGAAGCCTGGTGCCGTCATGAAGTCCACTGGAGTAGGTCCCGCCTGGGGAACCTCCCCCTGCTCCTCTATAGTAGGATCAGTCAGTGATGCAATTGGAATAGGTATGGGACGCCCCCGTCCCCTACCTAGGGTCGGTGCCCTCCCCCGGCATCTGCCAGATGTACGCGTCCTCACCATCTGTCAGAGAATAGAAGAATGAGATTTAGTAAACCATCAACTGCACGATAGATCATAAATAAATAGAGGTTTCCTAACACCATATAGCCTCCCAAAGATAAATACAGACGTCTCTGTATCGATCCACGAGACTCTATTAGGTTTACCCGTGAATTGTGAAACCTACATGAACGTAGTGCTCTGATACCATGTTGTCACAACCCAAAATCCCAACACAGGTCGTGATGGCACCCAACACCGGAGTCAGGCAAGCCAACAATTGTTTACTAGTGAGATTACCCTTGTTTGACATATTAAACCTACGCTTCCCAAGTTTTAAGCTTAGATCATTTAAACAAAAGCAGATAAATTAACCAACTTAAGTAAATACAGCCACAAGGATCATGAACGAATATATACAGTCCCAAAATATAGAGTCTACTATGTGTGTACCAGGAACTAGTGTCACAAGTCAAAATGCGAACTAATAGAATATACAAAAGATGATACAAACTCTACTGCTGTCTGAGAGAAATATGCAGAAATAAACAAAAGATAACTCCATAGTGCTGCTGAGAAGTGCCAAGGGAGGCATCTCACCGTGGAGTCAGGTCCAGAATATACGTCAAGCTCCGGTCGGATAATCAGATGCACCAGCCTCAAAACCTGTACAATTAAGTACATAAGTGTAGTATGATTACATAAACAGATATGTACCAAGTGAGTATCCCGCCTATCCACGAAGAAGTAGTGACGAGAGGTCGACGTGATAAGTACTAGGGTCAGACAATGTGGGGTAAGTACAGGTTAACCAGTAATAGCAGTAATGAATAGTAATAAGAAAATGAACATCAAATAACAATTTGTAGCACCCTCGCGCCATCCTTTCCCATGGCATACAAGCTATTTAACCTTCTTTCTTTTCATGAAATCAATAGTTACAATTACAGGGCTTCTCATAAATTACCAAACATATAACAGGCTATGAGCGTACGGTCATTACGACGTGAAAAGTTAATGTGCACTGTCGAGGGTCGAACGGCCCGAGCCATAGATGCATCTATCTGCCCCGCTCGCGAAGCGAGCATGCGACACGATTAATATAATACCAAGACCACCTCCCGGTCGTGAATCATACCTATTACTCGGGTTAATATAATATTAGGGCTACCCCGCTCACAAATCATCCATGCGACTCGGGTTCCCATATAAACTCATGATTAGCATGAGATTTCTAGATAATTTAGCAGGGAACATACTAACAGTGTGATAAATTTAGAAATATCAACTTCAAGCCTAACCCCTTAGGACTTCACATGTGAGATTCGAGGATATTAGACTACTTAATCCATATACAAGATCACAAATACAACACATAAAGCATGCTTGTGAGTCCTAAACTACCTGACAAGGCATAATAGTAGATGCGCACGAACTCTCATCAGTTCGTGCGTATGCAGCCCCTACAAACAAGGAAAAAACCACCATTTATAATCGCCTATGGGGACAATTCCCTCTTACAAGGTTAGAAAGTAGACTCACCTCGTGTCGAATTTACTCCCCGGACCAAGAACAGGCTCGAAACTCCAAACCCTACACCCGAGGACTTGAAACTAGCCAAATGTTATACAAATACATTAATTTATGCTCAAGGTATGGAAATTCTCCTACTCATTCACCATCCTTGAAGAAATTCTAAAATTCAACCCCGGGCCCGCATCCTCGGATTCCAAAAATTCTCGAAAGGAATACTTACTCATAGCCTAAGGATCAGTAATACATGATTTTCACTAGATTTCATAGTTAATTGACGGATAATTTTCAACATTTTTCAAAAGCCCTAGGTTACTACCACAAATCCTTATTTTTCAATAATTTAGGTAGTGAATTTATTTTGTAATCCATGCATAAAGCTAATATTATAGTAGAATTTACTTACCTTCAATAACTAGGTCGTTTGCCCCTCTAGAATTGTTGAAATCGTCCCAAGGAAGAAGAAGAATATAAGGAAAATGATTAAATCCTGTGTATAAAAACACACTGTCTAATAGTGTTTCCGCACCTGCGGCTCGAGGACCGCACATGCAGTCTCGCACCTGCGGAAATGGACGAGGAAGCCTGGGCCCGCACCTGCAGAGTAGAGACCGCATATGTGGCTGCGCTCTTGCAAAACTTTGTCCACACCTGTGACAAATGGCCTGCCCGCTGGGGCGCACCTGCGAGGCTGGGACCGCAGGAGCGGTCCCGTACCTACGACTGGGCAACCGTACCTGCGGTCAACACCAGAACAGTGCACCTGCAGCTATTTCAGCTGGTTTTTGGCCTCGTGTGGTGTCCGGGAGGAACATTTGCCCACCTGAGCGCCCCCCAAATATACCAACAAGTCCCAAATCATAATACGGACTCTCTTGAGACTTTGGAACACCCAAGACAATGCTAAAACCCAAAATCACACCTCAAAAACCCTAAAACCAAACTTAGGAACTTTATGTTTTTCTTGACTTCGCTAACAACACGCCGAACCGACCTATACTACTCGGAATGACACCAAATTTTTTAGGCAAATCATGAATTACATAACGGAACTATTCCCAATCTCAGAATTCCGTTCGGACCTCGATAACACAAAAACACGTCCCAAACTACAATAGGAACTTAAGGAAGTTCTTATTTCAATATTGGGCGCCGAAATGCTCCCTGGTCACCAGAAAACCATTCCGAACATATGCCCATGTCCGAAATTATTATACGACGCTAGCGGAACCGATAAAACTCGATTCCGAGGTCGTTTACCCAAATTGTTGACCGAAGTCAAACTTGGCCTTAAAGGCCAACCTTAAGGAACCAAGTGTTCATATAACACTCTAAACACTTCTGAATCCAGGAATATCCACCCCCGCAAGTCATAAATCATAATAAGCCGCTATGGGAAGTTTCATTTAGCGGAACGGGGTCCGATAACGCGAAACGACCGGTCGGGTCGTTACATTTACTTTACTTCCCAGACTTGTTGTAGTAGAGGATTTGTATTAGACGGTATCATCTCTTAGATGCTCATGAAGGTTGACTCTAGATGTTTGGATTGTGCTTAGATGTTCTAATCATTTTTACCGTTTTGAAATCCTTAAGAAACAGAATTATTATGAAAATTCGGATATTTGTTGTATTAAATGGAAAATCATTCTTATTATTTTCAGTAAATTTGCTAGCCTAGTATCACGATAGGGGTCATCACGGGCAGTTATATTTGGGGTCGTGACACTTCTGTCAAACACAACAACATCATCATCCAAAATCTTCTCACAAGGGGTTGGAGTGTAGTATGAGTACACCCGACCCCATGTACTCACTAAGTATCAAACCTAACCTTAGGTTGAATGTAGTGATGAGCTAGGACAAAGGTCAGAGTCAAACTCCAATAACCAGCAACATTTCATGACAATATAATAGGGATGGTACAGGAAATAACTCAAAAAATAAATGCTCAGCTCGTATATAATTCCGGAAAAATAAATATTTTCTTTATAAGTATAATAGTAAAAATCAAATCTTATGCCGAAATCACAGAAAATATGAGTGAGTCTGAAATCTGTGATTTTTCTCAAAAACTTTAAAAAACAGATAAAGAAATTTCATTATCAGATGGCATGAGGAAAAATACTTCTCTATGCCTACATATCAAGTATGCATGTCTAATGCAATGTAGCATAATGATGAACTAATGTGCTCACACTCTCAAAGTACTCGATCTCACTGTCTTGCATTTCAACTCATCACGCTCATTTAGCACACTCAGTCACTTGACAATGTACGGGAATGATCTAGCCCAAATATATATGAAAATTCATGCATAGTCACTCAGTACTGTATATGTCCAATCCAGCCTAAGGAAGATCCATCCTAAATATATATAAATGATAATTGACATGCAGTCACAACTTAATTTTCCTAACACATGAAAAATACATGGAAAATTCAAGTCAATGGCTTTATAGCTCTACAATAATCGACCAAATCTCAATTTCTATGATGCACGCCTAAACGTCCGTCACCTAGCATGTGCATCACCTCCTAACAAATCACATAACATGTATAATGCCGTCATCTCCAAGTTTTGAAAAGTTGCTTACCTCGAACAAGCTAAATCTAACACGGAGCAAGGCAAACGATGCTCCAAAAATGCCATCTGATGCGTACTGACCTCCGAGCTGCTCGAAACTAGCAAGAAGCAACTCAAATATATGAAATAAACTCTAAGTAAACAATTCCAATTGATCGAGGTCGAATCTTTACTCAAAAACGCAAACTCAACCAAACATCAAACCCGAATCCGCACCTCGGAACCCGAAAATCTCTCAAAATCCGATAATCAATTCAATTTCGAGTCCAACCATACTAATTTTACTCAAATCCGACTCTGCATCGATATTGGAAACTCAAAAACTCACACTATTAAACATTAGGCTAAAACCCCTATTTTTTCTTTAAAATTCATATTGCCAAAAATGAAGATAGAATCACGAAATATAATCACAAGTGAGTCGAGAATGCTTATCCTAAGTCGTGTGGAAAAATCCCTCTCCAAAATCGCCCAATCCGAAGTCCAAAATGCGAAAATGAGAATAACTTAGAACCCCACAATTTTATCTTATGTCCAGGCCACTTCGCATTTGCATAAAAACTTCCGCGCATGCGGCCTCGAATTTGCGATCCAATTAACGCATCTACGGATCCACACTCTATAGCCAAACCTCGCACCTGTATAGCCTCTTCCTATTTTGCACAATTGCAGGTGCGTGCTAATAGTATGCATCTATTCTTCTTCCTCGTATGCGACGAGCATCACCGCACCTGCGATGTTTTAGGTGCGCAAAAAATACCCGGTTCTGCGGCCTCACGCTAGGATACCAATTCCACTTATGTGCCTTCAGCTTCACACATGCGGACATCAAACCTGCGCTTAGTGGTCCGTAGGTGCGACCACACCATAACAAACCTGCCCAGCCTTAATAAAAATGAGCCGAAACAATCCGAACCTCGTTGGAAACCCATTCGAGCCCTCAGGACCCTGTACGAATATACCAAAATGTTTTGAAACATAACACAGACCTATTCGAAGCCTCAAATCACGCATAGAAACATCAAAACGACGAACTGCACCTCAAATCAAACATAAATGAACTTTGAATTTTAAACTTCCAAAACTCGTACCGAAACATAACAAATCAACTCGTAATGAACTCAATTTTTTTCACATAAGTCCAAAATAACATAATTAAGCTATTTCAATTCCCAGAACCCCAATCTAAATTCGATGTCCACAAAGTTAACTCTCGGTCAAACTTATGAACTTTCCAATCCTTCAAATTTTCAACTTTGCCAATTAGTGTTGAATCGTTCTAGGAACATCCAAATGCAAATCCGGTCATACGCCCGACTACAAAATCACCGTCCAGAGCTAAAGGAGCCATCTAAACTATGTTCCGGGGTCAAATTCAAATATGATCAACTCTTCTAACTTAAAGCTTCAACGATGAAATTCATTCTTCTAAATCGATATTGAATAACCCTAAAACCAAAACCGGTGATTCACACATGTAATAATACATCCTCAGATCTACTCATGCCCTCACCCCGTCGAACTAAGTGAAAATGCTCAAAACAACTGGTCTGGTCATTACAGTTACACTATTAGACTTCTGTTTGATGTTGAGTATTCAAGCCTTAACTACATTGTAACATTGGAAATACAGCCAAAAGTACGGGAAGAAGGAAAAATAAAGGAAATAAAATAGTCCAATGGGAGAATCACATTGCAACTAAAGAGTTATTTGTTGAATCTACAGATGTTGCACAGATTATTAAATGTGAGCAAATCCAAACCAGCTCAGCCTCTAACCACAATACAAACCAAGTTCCTAAACCAAAAATCCATAAAAACACTTTCACACCATCAAAAATCCCAATCAAACCCACAAAAACCAAACAAACAACCAAGAAAGCACACAAATGCCCATTATCGCTCGAGTCATAACCAATACTTCTGAGCATCATGGTCATGATGAAGAAGTCTTAAAAAATGAAGATTTAGCGACATAAGAGGAAGAAAGTACAGAGGAGACGGAGGAGGAAGATACAAACGATGATGAATATGAACGTGTTGAGCAGAATTCAGCAACTAGTGATGAAAATGTAGATCTTCTCAATCAAACCATCATTCCCAAGCCAACTTATCCAGATATGACACAAGATTTTTGTGAGATTGTTGAGCACATGAATCTATATCTTAGAGGATGGAGATTTTCTATAGGAGGAAGAACTAATAAAGGCAAAAGAAGGGACAGATCAAAAGTCCAACCACATGTGACTAGATCATAGATCAACTCAGCCTTCTCAAAATAGTTTTATAGATTAAGTCCATCATTTGGAATGTGAGAGGCATCTCATCACATGGTGCCTTTGATAGAGTTAAGAAATTGATAAAAATATATAAACTTGTCTTTATGGCTTTAATGGAAATGCATATGGTAAAAACCGGTCTAAGAAGCTGGGTGAATTAGGAATAATAGATAAAGGTTTTATTCCTTACACAATAGATGGAGGGTGTCCTATTATTAGTTAACTGGGTTATGGAGATGATACTATATTATTCTCCTATGGTGATCTATTATCTCTCATATCTATGATGGTAAAACTTGCAGCATACGGGAATTGCTTAGGACAATTAGTACACAAAAGCAAATCACACTTTTTACAAGAACCTAACAGTCCTCAAACAGTCATTGATGATACTACTCACCTCACTGGTTTTACTCATTTCATATTCCTTTCTCATACCTTGGGTTCCTATTAATTCTGGTAGGAAGATGACAATATATTTTAGAGGTCTAGTGGCAAAAATTTCAGCTCTGTTGGGGGATGAGCAGTCTTGATCAGGGTAGTTATTCAGAGGATCCATTGATATACCTTGTATGTTGTGCAACTGCCTAAGACAACAATCTCCTAGACAAAATTGTGCTTCCTTACAACTAAAGGTAGGATGGGCATTAGATCCATCCAAGATTTTACCAATACTCCTGGTGCTAAGATACGGTGGAGCTTTAGAACTAAGAGAACTCTATCGAGATTTTTCATGGATGCCAAATATTGTTCAAAAGACCATATTCTTGAAAAGAAATGGGTTGCTGGAAAGTCACATGGCTGGAAAAGATTACGTCATACTAGAAAGGATTCTGAAAAGTTAACTATTTTGAAAGGTGGCCATTGGGATCTTTTTTGTGTGACCATCCAAAATTTCACCTTAAGGATAGTGATGGCACTTAGTCCCTAGAAGAAGGTAAGTCTAACGCATGATGAGATTTAAACGATTTAACCATTCACTATTAAGTATAAACTAGTAAATGACATAACATAGCTGAAAATTAGAAATAGTTATACATTTCAAAAATACGTAGTACGGAGTCAAAAAATCTACTAAGATTGAACTAGAATCTCAAATACAACACTGTTTAGAGATGAAAAAAATAGTATTAAAGGTAGCATTAGAAGGTACCCCTAGGCCTGCGAGAAGACATGCATGTATACCTTGAAGTCCCGCCAGGAACTCAATAGCAACTAGCTAACGCCCTACACACTGCGAAGTACCTGAATCTGTGCAAGAATGTGTAGAACTATAGTATGAGTATACCACGATCAATACCCAGTAAGTATCAAGACTAATCTCGGTAGAGTAGTGATGAGGTTAAAGTCAAGACATTCCCTAATCAAATAACATGCAGAATATCACTATAAAGCTAACAATGGAAATCAAAATAAATATATAGCAACAAAGAGTAATAATGTGGTAAGAGAAAAATAATCAATGCACAGATAAAATACAAGTGAAATCAATTAAGGAAAAAATTTGACAGTTCTAATCATCAAATCGCTCTGACACGAGATTTACAACAAGAATCACCCAGAGGTACCACACCTCGTAATCACAAATCACAAGTCACAAATCACGAACATATACATACGGTACCTCGTGTCTAAATAATCAATCACCTTTGCATGGCAGAGACCTCGTGACACATTATAAGTCACACTAGCACGACAAAGACCTCTTGCCATAGTATAAGTCACACTCGCACGACAAATACCTCATGCCTCAACAAATACCACAACTGCACGACAAATACCTCGTGCCTCAATAAATACCACGACTGCACGGCGAAGACCTCATGCCACCACGTATATCGTATTCGTGCCAATTACCAATAAAATGTTCAAGAAAGTTTTTATCAAGAGCCCAATAAAGTAAAGAATGATAACAATTTCCCTTTTTATTTCGTTCTGTTACGTTAGTAACAACTCCGCAGAATATGAGATAATCATTCCACGTAGGTGAATTTATCTTGGCAACCAAATCATCAAGTAAATGACAGAGTATTAGCACATTACAAACCACACAGCAAAGACGTACAGATGCATGACACACACAAGAAGTCATACAACCACAACAATCACATAAATACCATGCCCCTAAGCAATCACATATCATCCTCACATAGTTCCCCTTGTCTCTCTGTATGCGCAACAATAAAGTAAATGGACGCCTTGTCTCGCCACTCCACATCAATAATTTTCTCACCTTGTCTCTCTGCATTTGCAATTGTATGTGCATATATATATATATATATATGTGTGTGTGTGTGTGTGTGTGTGTGTGTGTGTGTGTGTGTGTGTGTGTGTGTGTGTGTGTATAATCCCCTTTGTATCATCGTATGTGCAATATCAATAATAACAACAGAATGGCCTAAACCTCGTGTAAACACCCCGACAATCTGCTCAACAAGTCTACGTGTGCCAAAATAACAACAACACAACATACCAACAAGTATAATCAAGACATCAACTCATAAATCTTCTAACGCAGTGCACAAGGACAATCAATAAGAGAAAGCGGACGTGTGTTAAACATATAACATGAATTTAGCTAACCTAATTAACAACAATTGCACAAATTCCCAACTTGGACAATTAAGAGAAATAAATCCTAAATCATGATCTTTAACATGGAATATGATTTCAAGTGATCATTAACAATGGAAAACGTGTAGTGTAGATATCTGACAATCAAAACAAGGCAATAAGAGCAACCTCGGGTCATATTCCGTCAAAACCAACACATATACCCTATTGTACACACTCATTACCTTATGTACACATCATTCACATAGTACAAATATTACAAATAGACAAAATCTTACAGGCAACTTCCCCTAAACAAGGTTAAGCAATATGCTTATCTCAAAAGCCCTATATCAATACTCTAAGAATGCTTTTCCTCTAAAATTCACCTTCATTCAGCTCAAATATAACTAAAATCGACTTAATAATATCAAACAATGCAAGAGAAACTAATTTCAATTAATAAAGTTAAGATCTTTACACAGTTTCCAAAAAGTCAACAAATCTCAACAATGAGCCAGCCCGGTAAAAACCCGAGCCGAAGGGTAGATTTATACCCCACAAGTATAAATACGTGTTTGGTTTTCAAATCCGAGTCCAATTCGACTCTAAAATCTCAAATTTTTATTTTTCAAAACATTGACAAAAATCCCCCAAATTTCTCTTCAAATCTCATAGTTTAGATGTTAAATCTTATAAATAACCATGTTATACAATCAAAAGTGGATCACAATCACTTACACAATAGTTGGTATGAAAATCTCTCCTCCAAATCGCCTCCCACCGATTCCATGAATCAAAAATGTTATAATGAAGCTAAGTCCCAAATTCAACTCTTATGTTCAGTTGCGAGTTGTAGAAGTCGCAAATGTGATCCAGAGTTAGATAATGCGACCCTGCAAATGGGAAGATTGCATCACAAAATCAATGCCTGCTGAACTCAGGGATGTCACACATGCGACACAAACTTCACATTTGTGAATAAGTCCTCCCCTTCCACAAAAAAGATCAATTGATTGCAAACACTACCGTCCTTGGCCAGAAGTCCCCATCGCAAATGCGAACTATGCAGGCCCACCTCACAAATGTGAATAGTATCTCGTATTAGTGAGACCGGAAGCACCAGCAAAATTAAAGCAGCCCAAAACACTCTGAAACACGTCTGAAACTCACCCGAGCCACCCTGGCTCCACACCAAATATTCACATAAGTATATAAACATCATACGAAATTTCCTGCACGACAAAAAAGCCAAAATAACATCTGAACCCACTAATCGTACACCAAAATACATGAAAATTCATAATGTACTTTAAGAATTGCTAGAAACACAACCATTTGTCTGATTCCTATCAAACCAACTAAGAATGATACCAAAATTCACATACATGTTAAATGATAAAACACACCTATTCCATGTCCCGAAACAAAAATCTGAATACGATAACCACAAAATCAAACTATGGTCAATCTTAGAAAAAATTCTAAACCTTCAAATTGCCAACTTTGCCAGGAAGTGCCAAATAAATCTAAGAATCTTAGAATCCCATTCTGGTCATACGCCTAAATCTAAAATAACCATTTGAACGTAAAGGAATCATTAAAACTCTGATCTGGATCAAATACAAAAAAGTCAAACTTTGTCAACCCTTCTAATTTAAAGCTACTAAAATAAGAATCATTCTTCCAAACAAATCTTAAATCGCTCAGAATACCGAAATCGACCGCAGACGCAACTAATAATACATAACATGAAGCTAATCAAGACCTTAAACCAACGAAGGAAGTGCTAAAGCTCAAAACGACTGGTAGGGTCGTTACATCACCCCCTCTAAACAAAAAATCATCTCGAAACGTGCAACCACTGTATAAGCTTACCATAAACATACACATGGGTGATCACACGTTACCCCATTCCACATAAGCCCCACAACACCATCTCAACTGAGGATTATTTCTTCAACCTTAACCAATAAGCATAATAACCAAATTTCAACAGCTAAGCCTCCTACAAAGACCTGGTTCTCACACATACACATTGTATCTACCTCAACCAGTCGCAACAAATCATAATTATTCTCACAAGGAATAATCACAAGATGCAACTCAGCACTCATATGCCTACAACTACAACTCTGACCTCACTAGCTACCAAATACAAAACACAGTACATGTAAATAATCTCATAACGACGAGAACCTGGTTCCAAACCTTCACAACACTGATAATGATGCAAGAAATAAATGAAACTCATAAATACTCACTCAACTAACAATCCACATCAAAGGCCACCCCGGAACATGTATCGCAATCCAAACCTAACAAGCACAACTCAAATATTATTGAATATGGAAAGAGAACACACATGGGAGAACTATGAAACAAGTCCAATAGGTAAAACTCCCCATCGGTACCCTACTATGAATGCATACCGCAAAGAAGAAGCAAAACACACGCAACAACAATGATGAATCTTATCCTAACATAACCAAGCTCGACACATAGCTTGATCCAAACATACCGATCTATACAGAACACAAGGTTCCATCCTCAATTCGAAATCACAAGTAAGATGACATCCCATAAACCTAAGTCCTTTCACTAACTCGATCAAATAGAACAAACCTGCATCACGCAATGAACTCTCTTTGCCAGTAAACTACCTCAACCACAAGTCATCGACAAATCATCCAGAATCACATCAGAACCTGCTATATTACATTACATAAAATCGACCATAGTTTCAAGACCCTGAATACTGACCAAACAAGAACAATAGACATCAGCTATTACTATAGAATCCCCCAATGAAGTAGACACATAAATCGAGTACATGAATCAAAAAACAAATCCATATATGCAACAAGATATGATGACTCATACCAATAAATAGGTATGGATCAAAATAAAATTGATGTATCTATATGATAAATCGAAACCATACTTGTAGCGACATCATCTGGTGTAGCAGCCTCAGCCCTACCAGGTAAAGAATAATATCGTGTTGGACCTCCCCCTCTAGAGCGCTCTCTACCCACCTGTGTCATATATCTAGTTGGTTGAGCAGTGTAGTAGCAACTGGAGAAAAACTCATAGCCTGAGTACCCCGTTGAGGCACACCCGCCTGGAGTTTGGGAAAATATCTCATCATGTGCCTGGTATCCCCACACTCAAAGCAACCTCTCTACTGACGTAGTTATGGGAGCTGATCGGAATGAGTGCTCCAGGACCCATGGAAAACTACAACAACATGTAAAACCTGAAGTGCCGACTAAACTGGCCTACCAACAAAACCTCTACCATGACGTGCCATGCCCCTAAAATATGGATCAATAGATCCTCCCAGTCTATGAGGCTTCTTAGCCACCCTATCCTCCCACTCTAGACGCGGATGCACTCCATCCTCCTAACAATCTCCACAACCCGATGAAATGAAGTATCAATCTCCGACTCTCGTGCCATGCCAAGTCTAAGACTATAATTGAGCCCCTCAAAACATATGCAAGATCTCTCTCTATTAATAGAAACCAATGTAGGTGCATGATGATCTATCACACTGAATCTCATAGCATGCTCGAACACGATCATCATCCATTGCCGTAGCTTCTCAAACTTGGTGCGCCATGCATCCCTGAAGGCCTATGGAAAAAAACTCCCTCAAAATCATATCAGAGAACAAAGTCGAAGTAAGTGGAGCTACACCAACTGTCCTAGTCTCTTCATAAGAATGCCACCATCTATAAGACGACCTCGTTAGCTAGATAGTAGTAAGGTCAACCCCGCTCACATCAACTATGCCCATAGTGCATAGAATACGGTGACCTTGATCTAGAAAACTATGTACATTCTAGAAAGATGTGCCAGTGAAAGTAGGGAGATCATACTTCTTGAACCTGTCTAACCTTTTCTGATCCACCTCTGATGTTGTTGCCTTAACCTTATGATGAACTGCAACCATTAGTTGTACTAGTATAACACCAAAAACATGATCAATATGATCCACTGCTTTGAAGTACGGGAAGTCGGAGTCTGAGCTCTTCGCCTAGACTGTGAAGCAGCTGATACAACCGAAATCAATCTTGCCCGACCCAAAGTGCCAAACATGCTCGCGAAAGTATTATGAGGTTTAGCATATCAACAAGCGTGTCAGGTGCCTATTACCCAACCAGAGCTACTGGTGGCTCCCCAACTACTACTCTAGTAGGTGCTCTGGCTATAGCATGTGCTCCTCCTTGGACTCTTCTTCAAGCTTTACCTCGGGCTCAAGAAACATCGGCCCTAGGGGGAGCATCGTCAGTAACTACAGCTCATGTATTTACCATATTTGAGACAATAGAAGAGCAAAGAAGTAAAACTTTCCTATGAGTTCAATAGCCTCTAAAGATAAATACAAACATCTTTGTACTAATCCGCAAGACTCTTCTAAACTTGCTTATAGTCCATAACACCTATTATAATGACCCGACCGGTCATGTTGAGAGTAATAGCATCGATCCACTATTTACTACTTCCCTCATATCTTTTCCAAATATATGACTTGTTGGGAAGTCTTTGTTGTGGTTTGAAAATGTTTTGCGACACTTAGTCCATAAAATGGAAGCTTAAATATTAGGATTTTGATGGTAGTCGGAACTATGTGACGACCACTCCGAAATTGAGTTTTGTCAATTTCGTTAGCTCTGTTGGTTGATTTTGGGCTTAGGGGAGTGTGCGGATTGTGTTTTGGAGGTCTGTAGCCTGTTTAGGATTGAAATGGTGAAAGTCAAATTTTTGGAGATTTTCACTAGTAGTGGACTTTATGATATCGTGGTCGGATTCCGATTCAAGAAGTTGGAGTAGGTCTATAATGTTGAATATGACTTGTGTGCAATATTTAGGGTTAATCTGACGTTTTTTGATAAGTTTCAGCATCGGTTGTAAAAATTTGAAATTTCAAGTTCATTAAGTCTGAATCTGAGGGTGATTTGTGTTTTTAGCATTGTTTGATAAGATTTGAGGGTTCCACTAAGTTCTTATGTTTCGTTGAGGTCCCGGGGCCCTCGGGTGTGTTTCGGATGCTTAATGGGTTCAAATTTTGAATTAGGCAATTGTTGAGTGTTCTAGTCTTCTGGTGTTTCGCACCTGCGGTGGCGAGACCATAGGTGCAAACTCTCATATGCGGAGGGTAGCTCGCAGATGCGGCCCTGTTCTGGGTATCCAGTGGTCATAGGTGTGACAGTGTGACCGTAGAATCAGAGCCGCTCCTACGGAGAAGTGATCGCAGAAGTAAAGGTCGGGCTGGGGAGGTTACCATAAAAGCGGGCGTGGGTCCGCAGGTACAGCCACATGATAGCAGAAGCGGACTTTTGGCTTTAAGTGGAATCCGCACCGCGATGGAATTTCTTCAGGTGTAGTGTCGCAAGTGCGATAGTAGGTCCACGGATGCGGAATAACTTGGCAGAAAATATCAAGTTCGAGGGTTTGATCCCCATTTTCAATTTTGGGACTTGTGAGCTAGGAGTGAGGCGGTATTTTAAGGATGCTTCAAGGAGATTATTGAGGTAAGTGATTCTAACCTGGTTGGACTATATTTCATGAATCTATTTCTATTTTTATCATCTAATTAGAGATTTCAGTTGGAAATTTGGGGGAAAATGGTAGAAACTTCATAAACTAAAATTTTGAGTTTTGGAAGGTCATTTGAGGTCGGATCCTAGTAGTTCTTGTATGGTTAGACTCGTGAGTGAATGGGTGTTCATATTTTATGACTTTTACTCGATTCCGAGATGTGGGTCCAGGGAGACATTTTGGGACGATTTCCTAACTTCTTGCTTTAGCTTAGATTTCATTGACTAGATTAGTTTCATATAGATATATTTATGGTATGTAGTTTTGTTTGGATAGATTTGGGTCATTCGGAGTCGGATAATTGAGGAAAGGGCANGGGGGGGGGGATGGTAGAAACTTCATATACTAAAATTTCGAGTTTTGAAAGGCAATTTGAGGTTGGATTTGAGTAATTCTTGTATGGTTGGATTACTGAGAGAATGGGTTTTAATATTTTATGACTTTTACCCAATTCCGAGACGTGGGCCTAGGGAGGATTTAAGGGTCTAATTCCAATTTTTTTGCTTTGGCTTAGATTTCATTAATTAGATTAGTTTCTTGTAGATATATGTATGGTATGTAATTTATTTTGGCTAGATATAGGACATTCAGAGTCGGATATTCGTGGGAAAAGCATTGCTACCGATTGATTGAGCTTGGTTCGAGGTAATTGGCTTGCCTAACCTTGTGTGGGGGAAATCCCCTTAGGATTTGGTGCTGTTATGATATGTGAGTTTCATGTACGCATGGTGACAAGTGCGTACACGGGCTATTTGTTGCAAAACTTGATTTTTACTCTGAAATTACATGTTTTCATCTTAACTGAGTATACTAGCATGTGTAATCTTCCTTTTAGGCTAGAATAGCATGTCTACATGTCTTAATATCTTATCTGAACTCTTTGCAGCATGACTAGTGGATTCCTGCTTCTTTCCTTGACTTGTACTTAGTTTAAACTGTAGATTTTCTTGATGTAACTATTGTCTTCATTTGTTTGGGCTGCATATTTAATTTGGGACTACGGGACGGTATCCCGGAAGATCCCCCTGCATGTTTGCTTTTGGGACTACGGGATGGTATCCCGGGAGATCCCCCTGCATATTTATTTTGAGACTATGATGCTTACCTTGGGGTTCTCCCTGCATATTTATTTTGGGACTACGAGATGGTATCTCGTGTGTTTCCCCGCTATTTAACATGTGTGTTTTTCTATTGTTTTGTTGCGTTTCATTTTGTTAAATTCTAGTTTATTATCATTATACTGTATATTTCCTGGCTTATTTATTATTGACCAGTGGGCTTGACCAGACCTCGTCACTACTCGACTGAGGTTAGGCTTGGTACTTACTGGGTACCATTGTGGTGTACTCATGCTACTCTTCTGCACATGTTTTCGTATGCAGATCCAGGTACATTGTTACAGCCTCGTTATTGGTCGTGCACCCTCTGCTGCTACCGAGACTTCAAGGTACATCTGCCGCATCCGCAAACCTAGGAGTCCCCCTCTATTTTTTTATATAGTTCTTCCCCTTCTACTTCTAACTATTGATGTATAGAACGATAGTAAATTCTTAGAAACTTGTGATTTATGATGTTCCAGGTCCTGGAAAAACTATGTATGTATTTTTGAGATTGTTATTGTATATGTCGAGCGACGTTTCTATCAATTATTTCGTTACTATTGTTGTTAGTGGTTTATATTTGTGTTTTCGTATTCGTTGTTATTGCGCAAATATTAGGCTTACCTAGCCGTAGAGAAAAGGTTCCGTCGCGACCTCTCACGGAGGGAATATGGTCATGACACCTATGAACCTAGACCTGTGGTACCAACTTGTCATGACCCAAAATCCCACCTTGCGGATCGTGATGGTACTTAGTCCCTAGGATTAGTTAAGCCTAATAGATGTTGATATTTAAAATATTTAAATCATTTACTACTAAGTATAATCTTGTAATTCACATAACATAGCTTAAAATGAACAATAGTTATATTTTTGTCAAAACTGGTAGTACGACGTCATAAGCTCTACTAGAGTAAGCTAGAATCTCAACTACAACACAATTTAGATATGAAAATAAACAGTAGTAAAAGTAGCATTAGAAGGTGACTCTGATTCCTACAAGCAGACATGCATGTATACCTCGAAGTCTCCTCAGCAGCTAGCTAACACCCAGCAAGATCCGAAGTACCTGGACCTGTACAATAATGTGTAGAAGTGTAGTATGAGTATACTACGGTAGGTACCAAATAAATATCAAGACTAACCTTGGTAGATTAGTGACGAGGCTCCAGTCAAGACATTCACTAATCAAGTAACCTTTGTAGAATACCACTATAAGGCCAACAACAGAAAGCAAAAAAATATTGGAAACAAAGAGTAATCATGTTATAAAAGAGCAAAATAATCAATGCACAAACAAAATACAAGAGAAATAAATTAAGGGAAACAATGATAGTTCCAATCATCCACCGGTCCGACACAAGATTTACAAAAAGAATCCACACCTCATAATCATAAATCCAAAGTAACAAAGACCTCGTCTCACCATGTATATCATATCCATGCCAATTACCTATAAAATGTTCATGAAGAACTTTATCATGAATCAAATAAAGTAAAGAATGAGAGCCAAAATCCCCAAAACGTAGACAAAATCCCCTCGTCTCGCATTTTTATTTTTCAAAACGTAGACAAAATCCCCAAAAATTCTCTTGAAATCTTATTATTTAGATGTTAAATGTCATAAATAATCATGTCATAATCAAAAGTGGACCAAAGTCAATTACTCAATAGTTTAATATGAATATCTCATCTCCAAATCGCCTCTCATCATGTCTAGAGCTAAAAAAATAAGTTAAATTAAGCTGATTCCCACAACTAAACCCCTATGTTCAGTTGTAGAAGACTCAAATGCGAATAACACAAATGCGAAGATAGACTTTGCATTTGTGAAGTCCCCCTTCTCCCAAAGCAATCAATTAACCCTAAATGTGACTCTCCTTGTGTAACGACCCGGCCGGTCGTTCTGAGAGCAATAGCCCCGTTTCTCCCATTTCTGCTTCATTATATGTGGTTCAGCTTCATTATGTTGTGTTAGAATGGTTGGCTCGGGTTCGATCAATTTTTGGACAGAAATGAGACACTTAGTCTCTTAACTTGGTTCACTAGTGGAAAAAGTCAACCGGAAGTTGACTTATTGGGAAACGACCTTGGAATGCAGATTTTATGGTATGGATAGCTTTTTAGGTGATTTGGGACTTACGAGTGTGTTCGGTATGTGGTTTTCATGTCCGGTGTAGAATTAGGCTTGAATTGGCGAAAATTGGTTTTTGGCGATTTTTGGTCGGCAGTGGAAAATGGGCTATCGGGGTCGGAATCGAATTTCGAAAGTTGGAACAGGTTAATGTCATTTTGGATATGTCTGTAAAATTTCAGGTCAATCGGGGGTTTTTGGATGGTTTCGGTACCTTTGGTGGAATTTAGAAATTTCAAAGTTTGTAGGCTTGAATTTGATTTGATTTTGGTGTTTTTGCATTATTTCGAAGGCTCGACCAAGTTTGAATAATGTTATGGGATATGTTGGTAGGTTTGGTTGAGGTCCCGGCGGCCTTGGGTTTATTTCGGATGCTCAAATGAGAACTTTTGTTCTTTGGGAGATTGCTGGTTTTCTGGTGTTTTAGCAGCAGTGGTTTGTTCATTGCGATCGCGTGAGTTCATCCGCGATCGCGTAGAGTAAAGTTTGAGGCATGCATATTTGTTATATGCGATCGCGTAATGAGGTTTGGAATCGCATAGGTTGGGCAGCCAGTGCAGTGCGGTCGCGTGGTTCCTTGTGCAATCGCTTAGAAGAAAAAGGGAGTACGTGAGGTTGTTTCAATTGTTCTTCGTGACCGCGTGAATAGGTAAGCGATCACATTGGTCAGGGAATCGAACATTTGTGATCGCATGGGGAATGGTGCGATTGCAATGGGTAAAATTTGGAGGCAGTAAGTTTTTTCTTCGCGATCACGTGGGTGGTCCCGCAATCGTAGTGAGTTAATATTTAGTGCTGGGCATAATGTTTTAAAAGGCTTTTTTGCAAGTTTAGTCTACTTTTCCTCCATTTTTGAGCAGGTTTGGAGCTCTTTGAGAGGGTTTGAAGAGGAAATCGAAAGGAATCATTTGGAGGTAAGATTATCGACTTCATAACTCGATTCTATGTCGTTTTCTATGTAATTGAACCGGAAAATTAGAGGATTTAAACACAAAATTTGGGGAGGTCAGATGCATGAGAATCGGAAATTTCTTTTGATGATTTGAGTGGGCAATTGTGGTCGGATTTTGGTGTTCTTGGTATGTATAAAATCATGGGAGGATGAGGATTCTAGTGATGCAAATTTTATAGAATTTTGAGACGTGGGCCCGAGGCTCGGGTTTTGCCAATTTCAAGAATTTTTGCTTAAAATTGATAATTTTCGTTTCACCCTTGTTAATTTAGCGTATATAGATGACATTTATCTAGTTTTGGTTAGATTCGGAGAAATCAAGAGCCGATTTGAGGGGAAAGAGCCTCACGGATTAGTATTTTGTCCCAGTATAGGCGCGGACTTCATATTTTCTCACTATTTTTAGAATGTCGCACATGTCGGATGATGAGTATGTGGTGCACATTTATTTTTGGATTGGACTTGGTCCGCTCCACGGCAACTATTGTGTTGCGTATTTGTACTCTAAATCATATGTTAAATTGTGTTCTAAAACTATTCATATAGTTGGGCTATAAGCCATGTTTGGGGCCTCGTGCCGACTTATTTGGACCCCTTGGGGGATTTTTACAGTTATTTCCTCACTGTGTTGACTTATGATTTACACTCATTCATGTTATGTTTAACTGATTTCGAAACTCAACCTTATTTACACTATTTTGAGGTATAAAATGATGTTTTCGGGTCGAGTACCCTGTTTTACTTATACGTCCGAGGGGATTTTGAGAGTTGCTGACTGAGTGAGGCCGGGGGCCTGATTGTTAGGATATGAGATACCACGAGGTGGCTTGATATTAGTGCTTGGGCGGAAGGAGCCCTTCTAGAGTCTGTACACACCCCCAGTGAGCGCAGGTACCTACTGAGTGCGAGTGCCGAGTGACGAGTGATTGGGAGGCATGAGTGACTATGAGGTTTCCGGAGGGGCTGATTATGAGTGACTATGAGGTATTCTTGAGGGGCATTTTCTGATACATGTTTTTGCCCGAGATGCTACTTATGATTTTACCACTTTCACTCTGAACTTACGGAATATGTTTTGCCCGAGGGCTTCTTATGATTTTTATGATTTTTTTATCATTTTTACACTAAACTTATTGAAAGTTATGTTAAAACTATTAGCAAGTATATTTCTAAATGATTTTTAGTGAAATCGGCTTTTAAGCGTGATAATTTAACGTATACATTGTTGGAAATAAAGGTTGTGCTTATTGTGAAATGATGCTTTGATTATATTTGTTTCTTACTGCTCTGACCTGATTTATTTTCATTACTACTGAGTTGGGGTACTCACATTATTCCTTGCACCTTGTGTGTAGATCAAGATGTTAGGGCAGAGTGGTTGGCGTACTCACATTACTCCCTGCACCTTGTGTGTAGATCAAGATGTTAGGGCAGAGTGAGTTGCGTATCTCCTACTTACTATTATAGAGTTAATTTTCTTTTGAGTTTTGTATTTTCTGTAGATGATCATGACTAGTGACTCCGGGATCTCGGAGGGTTGTATGTAATATTCGGTGTAGCTTTATTTGTTTTTAAAATATTTAAAAGAAACATTTATGGGTTATCAGTTTAGTAATGATGTAAATGGAAGATTATTACGATTTGTGTCTTGTTTTAGCTGTCCTAGTTCCACGATAGGCGTCATGACGGTCGGTTTAGGATTTGGGGATCGTGAAAAGTTGGTATCAGAGCGCTAGGTTACATAGGACTCAACGGTCATGAGCAGGTTTAGTAGAGTCTTGCGAATCGGTACGGAGATGTCTGTACTTATCTTCCAGACGCTGCTGAACCCTTAGGAAAAATCATACATTCTTGAATTCTTGTCGTGCGAATCCATTTTATTCAGCCAAGAGCGTAACTCTTGAATTCCTTCCATATATTCGAACGTGCACGAGAGCGCTTGGTAATAGTTGTGCATCGACGGCTTGTGACTTCCATGGATGAGATGTGATTTTGGCATGTTGGTAATGGGCCAGTCTAGAGAACTTGAGGCCGGATTCATTCTGTGATTTGAGTGCTAAGATTTCAATTGTGTGTCTCGTGCATTTGGGGACTTATATGTCCGTTGGTGTCCTTATTGACAAGACCTTGTGACTAAATGTCTATGTGGTGAGTGTGATTTGATGGTTAGATGTGTTTAGACTGCTGATTTGTGACAGAAGGACTGGCTGGAAATGTGGCAGGAACTATTGAGTGTTTGATTTCTAAATTTTCATGGACTCTACACATCAGTATCATGAAAGTGAAGGTAATGGCCTTAGATTAGCAGTAAGTCCCTTCAGGGTAAGTATTTTTGAATGTGGTACTTTTGGGGATATTTGAGGGAGTATGCGGCGACTTACGAGCTGTAGACGGTACGGTATTATGCTTGGGACTCGTGTGGTTAGTTAGGGTTGAGAATTGTGGTAATATGGCAAGGAAAAGTATCAATTCGAAGGTAGGTCCAAAGGAACCTGGACAAATAGGACAGCTTGGTAGTAGATCGGATCGGCATGGTAAGTGATACAGTTAGTTCTTGGGTGTTCACGAGGTAATGAGTTTTTACAGGTGTTTCTTAGCAATGTTCTTGGATTTTTGGTGGCCTACGTAGCTTGGTTGAGTTAGAAGGATTCAGTCCTGACAGCTTGGTGTTGTACAAATGGGATTCGGATGGTTCCTGATGGCTTCTACCACGGATGGAGATGCCTATTTTCTAGTGGCGTGAGGTGCAGGTGATATATAGTGATTTTACTTCTAAATGAGATCAAACGTTAATTTCTTGACTAGTTAGGTGCGTAGTTGTTTGTGGATCGGAAGAGATCATGAAGTACTCATATTTATCATAGGATGGCGTGGCGTATGCAGTATGTTGTGTAGAGTCGAGATTTGCATATGTGAGGTCACAGTTCAGTTATGGAAGGGGGGTCAAAATTCATAGGCAGCATTTGCAGTTTCAGATGACTAGGTAGATAATATCACTAATTGGTGCTGCTTGATGAGGGTATACATTTCAGAAACGACAATGTGTTTGAGTTAAGGGTACTTCATTGGTATTGCGATGCTCTCATGTTGGATCGACTGTTGATATTCAAGGTTGTTTGGTAACACGAAAGAATTATAGCGGTATCCCTCATGGAATGATTGAGTATTAGGGATATGCTATTTATTCGAGCGGTGGAGTTGAGATCAGATATAGTAATTGGTGTGCTTCGTGACTTCGAGACTGAGAGTTCTCATAAAAAGGTTATTTTGTGTTAATGAACTGTGAAGATGCGAGCAAGCTAGTCGGATGTTAGTATGTACCACGATTCAGTCATTGTAAACTTTTCGGTGAGTTATCTATTTGTTGTGGGTGACCATAGTTGATTCAGGGTTATTGGTAGGCCCGTATGAGTGTGTGTTCTGCACCGGGTCGGAATTGCTGACTCCAAATTGCTAATGTTGAGGGATGTACCATTTTATTGGCAATGAGTTTATTCATATTCTGGTGATCTATGAGTTACCCTTCGGTGTTGCGAGGAGTGGTGATTTTTAGTTATATGCACTTATTGTGCGAATTGTTTTGGGCTTTATAGATGGATCTGAGTAAGGTAAGTAATTGGGTATTGCGAGGTTGAGACGTATTGGTTATGTTCTTTCTGATTCATGTGGCATGGTATCGTTCGATTTCCCCGTGGTTATGGCAATGCACTTTGAGTACATGGTGATGAATTACACATGGTTATGGATTTTGGGCAAGGTGGCCTGAAATATTTCATGTGGATCAGCGTTTGGATGGGATCACGCTTTGTAGCGGAGTTATGTGGAGGTTTGATCCTTAGTGTCACATTCGTGTGATTTGATTTTCGATGAGTGTCAGGCTCTTAGCATGGTGTTGTGGCGGTAATTATTGATGGCAGGATGGTCCTCTCGTGTGAATCTTTTATATAATCTGATTATATTGGGATGTTTGTATTGAGTGCACGAGTTGCACATGTTATGGCTTCGAATTGTATCAATGTGTCATGTCATCAGAGTGGTCGTGTTGGATGAGAAAAGGTCATTGGACCTAGAATGAATATTGTCAGAATTGTCTACAACGTAGTTAGAACAATAAATATCGGGAGTCGGCTTACAAATCTGCTATAATTCCTGTTTGGGAAGGGGTGCTTCATGTCTGATTGATCAGACGAATGGTTGTTAGTTTGTATGTGTTTCTTTCATCATCGGAAGTACATGAAAGTGTTAGAGGTAGACATTTATTGATAAGAGGTTAGGTACTGGTATTGGGTTGTTATGAGCAGCTATTGTGATTAGGAGTTATCTCTATGGGTGTTTGAGTCACGCAGTGTATTATGTGATTTCATCTGGGGCGCGTATATGGTTGATCCAGCATGTTCAAACTTGTTTAGTTTATAGTTATGGAATTTTGATCTTGTCTATTATTTCAGAAGTGGGAATTTGGTTCTAAGGTTTATGGGTCGGGATTGAATTTCAAAATTTCAACTGTGTTGTGCTATTGGACCTATATGGGATAAGGTGACGTGGGATCACCCCCGAGTATGTGCATGGTAGGTTACGCGACAGCTTGATGATCCTGGAGGACAACTCTCGACACGTTCGAGGACGAACGTATGTTTAAGTGGGGGAGGATGTAACGACCCGACCATTCGTTCCGAGAGTAATAGTTGCGTTACCCCGTTTATGCTTCATTATGTGTGGCTCAACTTCATTATGTTGTGTTAGATTGGTTGGCTCGGGTTCGGAGCAATATTTCGAGAGAATGAGACACTTAGTCTCTTAACTTGGTTCAATAGTGGAAAAAGTCAACCGGAAGTTGACTTATTGGTAAACGACCTCGGAATGTAGATTTTATGGTTCGTATATCTCCGTTAGGTGATTTGGGATTAGGAGTGCGTTCGGAATGTGGTTTTGATGTCCGGTGTAGAATTAGGCTTGAATTGACGAAAGTTGGTTTTTGGCGATTTCCGGTCGACAGTAGAAAATAGGCTATCGGGGTCGGAATGGAATTCCGGAAGTTGGAAGAGGTTGTAATGTCATTTAGGATATATGTGCAAAATTTGAGGTCAATCTGAGGTGTTTTGGATGGTTTCGGCATCATTGGTAAATTTAGAAATTTCAAAGTTCATAGGCTTGAATTTGATGTGATTTTGGTGTTTTTGCGTTGTTTTGGGTTTTTCGAAGGCTCGACTAAGTTTGAATGATGTTATGGATATTTTGGTAGGTTTTATCGAGGTCCCGGGGACCTTAGGTGTATTTCGGATGCACAAACATGCACTTTAGGTCTTTGGGAGATAGCTAGTTTTCTGGTGTTTTGGCAGCAGCGGTTTGTTCATTGCGATCGCGTGAGTTCATCCACGATATTTGAGGCAGGCAGATTTGTTTAATGCAATCGCGTAATGAGGTTTGCGATTGCATAGGTTGGGCGGCCAGAGCAGTGCATTCGCATGGTTCCTTGTGCGATCGCGTAGAAGAAAAAGGGGGCGCGTGAGCTTGTTGCCATTGTTCTTCGCTACCGCGTGTATGGGTACGCGATCGCATAGGTCAGGGACTCGAAGCTTCGCGAACATATTAGGAATGGTACGATCCCAATGGGTAAAATTTGGAGGCAGTAAGTTCGTTCTTCACGATCGCGTGGGTTGTCATGCGATCGCAGTGAATTAATATTTAGTTCTAGGCAGAATGTTTTAAAAGGCCATTTTTGCGTTTAGTCTATTTTCCCTCCATTATTGAGCGGGTTTGGAGCTCTTTGAGAGGGTTTGAAGAGGAAATCAAAGGGAATCACTTGGAGGTAAGATTTTCGACTTCATAACTCGATTCTATGTCGTTTTCTAAGTAATTGAACCGGAAAATTGTAGGATTTAAACCCAAAATTTGGGGAGGTTAGCTACATGAGAATTGGAAATTTCTTTTGATTATTTGAGTGAGAAATTGTGGTCCGATTTTGGTGTTCTTGGTATGTATAGAATTCTGGGAGGATAAGGATTCTAGTGACGTAAATTTTAAAGAATTTCCAGACGTGGTCTCGAGGCTCGGGTTTGGCCAATTTCGAGAATTTGTGCCTAAAATTGATAGTTTGCGTTTCAACCTTGTTCATTTAGCGTATATTGATGATGTTAATCTGTTTTTGGTTAGATTCGGAGAAATCGAGAGCCGATTTGAGGGGTAAGAGCATAATGGATTAGTATTGTGGCCCGGTAGAGGTAAGTAATGACTGAAAATCTTGTCCTGAGGATATGAAACCCCGGACTTAGTATTTTCTTACTATTTTTAGAATGGCGCATATGTCGGATGACGAGTATGATTTTTGGATTGGACTTGGTCCTCTCCGCGAAAACTATTGAGTTGTGTATTTTTACTCTAAATCATATGTTAAATTGTGTTCTAAAACTATTGCTATATTTGGGCTATAAGCCATGTTTGGTGCCTCGTGCCGACTTGTTTAGACCCCTTGGTGGCTTTTTACTGCTATTTCCCCACTGTGTTGACTTATGATTTACACCCAGTCATGTTATGTTTAACTGATTTCGAAACTCAGCCTTGTTTACACTATTTTGAGATATAAAATGATGTTTTGGGTCGAGTACCCTGTTTTACTGATACGCCCGAGGGGCTTTTGAGAGTTGCTGACTGAGTGAGGCCGAGGGCCTGATTGTTGGGATATGATATGCCTTGAAGTGATTTGATATTAGCGCTTGGGCTTAAGGAGCCCCTCCGGAGTCTGTACACATCCCTAGTGAGCGCATGAACATAAGTGAGTGCGAGTGCCGAGTGACGAGTGATTGGGAGGCATGAGTGACTGTGAGGTTGCTCGAGGGGCTGATTATGAGTTACTGTGATGTATGCCTGAGGGGCAGTTTCTGATACATATTTTTGCCCGATGGGCTACTTATGAGTTTACCACTTTCACTCTGAACTTATTAAATATGTTTTGCCCGAGCGGCTTTTTGTGATTTTTATGATTTGTTTTATCATTTTTACGCTAAACTTCTTGAAAGTTATGTTGAAACTATTGGCAAGTATATTTCCAAATGATTTTTTACTGAAATCGGCTTTTAAGCGTGATGATTTAACGTATAAATTGTTGGAAAGAAAGGTTGTGCTTATTGTGAAATGATGCTTTGATTTTATGTGTTTCTTACTTCTCTGACCTGATTTATTTTCATTACTACTTAGTTGGCGTACTCACATTACTCCCTGCACCTTGTGTGCAGATCCAGATGTTAGGGCAGAGTGAGGTGCGTTTCTGCTCCAGAGACTTCTCGAAGATTTTGCGAGGTAGCTATACGCGTCTACAATACTGCTCTCTCTCTCCTGCTTACTATTATAGAGTCTATTTTCTTTTGAGTTGTGAATTTTTTGTAGATGCTCATGACCAGCGACTCCGGGATCTCGGGGGTTGTATGTAATATTCGGTGTAGCTTTATAGGTTTTAAAAATGTTTCAAAGAAACCTTTATGGGATATCAATTTAGTAATGATGTAAATGGAAGATTATTACGATTTGAGTGTGGTTTTGGCTGGCCTAGTTCCACGATAGGCGCCATCACGGACGGTTTAGGATTTGGGGTCGTGACACATTGCCCATGAGCCTCAATCACAAATGCGATTCAAAATTCCCAAAATCAAACTCTGCAGTCCCCAGGCCACCTCACAAATGCGATTCCCACTTTGCAAACCACATGAAAATTCATAATGAACATCAAGAACTGCTAGAAACACAATCATGCTTCCGATTCCTACCAAACCAACTTGGAATGATGCCAAATTTCGCATACATGTTATAAATGACAAAAACGAACCTATTCCAAGTCCAAAAACTAAAACTCGAATCTGATAGCCATAAAATCAAACCATTGTTAATCTTTGAAAAATTCTAAACCTTCAAATTGCCAATTTTGCCAGAAAGTGCTAAATCAATGTAGGAACCTACGAATCCAATTTCAGGCATACGCATAAGTTCAAAATCACCATCCAGGAGTAACAAAATTATCAAAACTCAAATCCAAGAACAAATACACCAAAATATAAATATGGTAACTCTCCCAATTTAAAGGTTCTAAAATGAGAATTATTATTCTATATCAATTCTGAATCGCTCAAAAAAATCAAAACTGACCATAAATGCAAGTCATAATACGTAACATGAATCTACTCAAGACCTTAAACCACCAAATGGAGCATTAAAGCTCAAAACGACCGGTTGTGTCACTTTCTGCTGGGATAATTGGGTGGAATTGGACCACTAGCTAAGTATTTTCCTCACAATTTCAAATCCAAAATGCTTATAGTATAAGAATTTCTACATGATGGTTCTTAAAATCAAGGAAAACTCATGGAAATCCTTCCAATGTCTTTTGGTGTCCCGAGTCCTTGACATAGTAATTTTTATGAGGTTTAGGAATTTTCTCTATGGAATCTTGATCAACATCGATTATTTACTTGCAACTTTGACGAGCGCAAAACACAACCCGAAAATTAGTGCTCGCTAGCCAAAGATAGTATAGTAAGATATCATCACCACATGGATTGGATTTAAACAATATTCAAATAACTTATGATTTAATGTTATTCGGGATGATCAATACTTGATTAGGAACGATTATGAACTAAAATTAACTATTGAAAGTAAAGCAAATGATAATTGACCGCAAAGAACTAGAGATTAACATAATTTGTTTGTTATCAGTGAGAGAAATAAGAGTTATGACGAGATAAGTGCAAGATTGTTATCCTAAAATTTACACTGTTGAATTACACCCTTAATGTTGTATTGATTATCTCGAATTTAATAGGTTATTATCCTAATATTATGATTCAGGTTCCTCTCTCAATTAAACCTAAACCGTTCAAATAAGCTAATATGACATGCGGTAAAACTTGCAAGAATCTATTGGTTATAATGATCTAAGAGAAACTTCTCACAAATATTTCTTAATCATAATTCAAAAAGTAGATCACAAAGCTCTTTCGATTACTTTAAAAAAGTACCAAAATAAACTAAGGCATGAATTGCGATAATTATGCTTCTCTTCCAATTAAACATGATAATGAATAAACCACAATTAGAGTTAAAGCTCCTCCAATAAATTCAACCAATCAAATTCATAAATAACAATCAAGTCACTAAATTATTTTTTTTCCTCAAAACTTCAAATCCAAAATGCTCAGAGTATAAGAATTTCTAGATGATTGTTGTTACAATCAAGGCAAACTTTTGGATATCCTTCTAATGTCTTCGGTGTCCCAAGTCCTTGATATAGAAATTTTTGATGAGGTTCAGGACTTTCCTGTATGGAATCCTAATAAACATGAAAGTTTTACTTATAATTTTGACGAGCGCAAAACGCAACATGATAATTAATGCTCGCTGGTCAAAGATGGCATAGTAAAATATCATCTCCACAGGTACTGGATTTAAACAATGTTCAAATAACTTATGGTTTAATTCTATTCGGGGTGATCAACACTTGATTTATAATGGTTATGAACTAAAATTAACTAAATAGGGCGAATGAAATTTTACTGGACTTGACACTGTTGAATTTTACTCCTAATGTTCTATTGATTCTCTCGAATTCAACAGGTAATTATCTTATTATTATGATTCAGGTTCCTCTCTAGATAAAACTTAAACTGCTCAAATAAGCTAATATGAACTGCGGTGAAACTTGCAAGAATATATTAGTAACAATGATCTAAGAGAAACTTCTCACAAATATTTCTCAATCTTAATTCAAGAGGTAGATCACAAAGATCTTTCAATTACTTCAAAGAAGTACCAAAATATATTAAGGCATGCGTTGCAACATTTATGCTCCTCTTACGATTAAATACAATAATGAATAAAATCACAACTAGAGTTAAAGCTCCTCCAACAAATTCAAGCAATCAAATAATAATCAAATTTATAGATAACAATAAAGTCATTAAATCATGTCAAACCCTAAGATAATCTACTGCATAATCATGGAGAACATCATAACAAATAAAGTTGAATAAGAAAACATGAATTTAATCAAAACTCAAGTGTTGAGTTGAGGAAAGAATGATGAATATTTGTGCCTTAGACTCTCCGGTGTTCTTCAATCTGCTGTAGATCAAAAGTCCCATAAAAAACATACTTTTGGTGTATTTTTTCCATGTAGGAACGGCCCTGAATGGAACTATCCTTTCCAAGACGAAGTGAGAAATGTTGGACGAATAAATTACACTACCGCGGCGCACCGTATGCTGCATTAGTGAGGATCTTTAGAGAGTTGATTTATTTTTTCTCTACAGAAAATGCAATAGTGTGGCATGGTAGAGTAGTTTTCTTAGACTAGGAATTCTTATTAATTTTTAACATCCAGACTTGGTCCTCGAATCCCAAACACGATCCCTGCTTATTTATTTGAGATTCAACTCAGACTTCAAATCTTCAATTCATCCATTTAAACTCCAAACATGCTTCTCAACTCGAATTCACATCTTATACAACATAACACACATAATAAGTATAAAGTACTACTCCTTCCATTTCAGTTTATGTGAACTAGTTTGACTACACACGGAGTTTTGAAAAATTGAAGACTTTTGGAATTTGTGTTCCTAAACAAGTCAAAATATTTGTACGGCTATAATTCTTTTATAACTTGTGTTGGTAAACATGCCAGAGTATTTGTGTGGTTATAAAAGTTTCCCACCGAGGGTAGAATTTGATGTTTAAGCTAAATTATTTCCAAATTTAGAAAAGGGTCATACTTTTTGTAACGGGTCAAAAACTAAATAGGTTCACATAAACTAGAACGGATGGAATAGCAATTAAACTCAAATACAATCAAAGTGTAACAATTATAGTGCAAAATGTAGCTAAAATAAAGGCTCCTAGCATACCATCAACACCACATACTTAAACCATTGCTCGACTCCCAGTAATTAAACTACTCAAATAGAGATGACCTTTTTCAATCAAACAACTTTCATAACTGAGCATGCCAGGATATTTAAAGTATACTATGCACCCTATCATATCATGCTAGCCTCAAAAATTAACTCACAAGGACCAATATATTTTTCAAACCCACGTAGTTACTCTAACAAAGAAGCCGAAGACATCACCTTTCCCCTCGCATGTCATGTGCCCTCGTACAATAATAGAGATTACTTTCATATAAAATAAAGTTAAAGAAAATTAGGAACTCAGCATAGAAAAAATTCACTCAATCTAAAAAATAAAATTTATATGTCACAAAAGATGCACCATAGGCTTATCTATAGTGTAATACTCTACTAATTCGAACTTATTCAGTCAAGGATCAAGTAGGACTTAATTTGGTTGTAATATAGGATGCGGGATGGGGATACAATTTGGATAATAATGACTATGACTTCCTAAACACTTTAAGACATATACATTAAGTATGCAAACCTCACACTTGTATTGAACCACACCCTAACCTGTATAAAATACTAGCACCAAGCTTCCAATTCTTTAATTACAAATAAGATGATAACTACTAGTGGCAATGTATCAATTCTTCTTATTTTCTAATACATACACAAGCTTATTCGTCTTCTTTCTAGGATCTAATTGTTCTTATTCTCTCTTTGATTCAAGAAAATTCTCTTATTTTTCAGTTTCCTACAAGTGGGTCTCCCTTTTTTCTTTCAAAATATTGCACATTTCTTCTTTTTTTTTTAGTTCCACTAAAAAATCTAATATTTTACCCCGGCTTAGCATTTAACAAGCTCATAACAATTTCAAGTGCTTAATCAACGTAACAATTTCAAATAAATATTTAATACAAATAAAGGGGTCAAGCTTGTGATGTGGTTGCCAAAGAAATATTATTACATGGTCAAATGGGATAACTAAGATACACCATAATTATGTGGGTAATATGCATATATTTGGCTCAACAAAGAAATGCTGCTATCACTTCCTAAATCGAATAATACTTATATTTCGCTTTGCAAACACACGAGGCAAGTTCTAGGCATCAAATCACATGCACAAAATCTCAACAAAACCTCACAAGCATATTGGCACGTAAATCACTCAGTACCGGATCTATTCTTACTCTCCAGCCAAAGCACTTAAGCATAATCAACAACAACAACAACAACAACAAAAAACCTAGTGAAATCCCACATATTGGGGATTAGGGAAGGGTAGAATGTACGAGAACCTTATCCTTACCTTGTAAAGGTAAAGCGACTATTTCTAATAGATTCCCGGCTTAAGAAAAAAAACTAAAAAGGAAGCAGAAATAACACATATAGTAGACAGAAAATGTGATATAATAGCCGGATCTAAAGAAACGACATATAGTAAAAGAAATATGCGAATACGAATAAATAAACATACGAGAGTAACCATAATAAGACATGAAAATAAGACGCGGCCCGCTTAGCCGCTACTCTTCTATCCTAATTCCCAACCTCCAAGCCTTTCTATCAAGGGACATGTCCTCAGTAAATTGATGTAGCAGCATGTTATTCCTAATTATCTCTCCCCAATACTTCTTAGGCCTCCCTCTACCTCTTCTCAGCTCCCCCATTGCCAACCTCTCACACCCCCCCTTCAATTGTCCATACCATCTCAATCTACTGGTGCCACTCCTACCTTTTCTTGAGTATCAACATTTCTTATCTTATCCAACCGGGTATGCCCATGCATTGATCTCATGATCCTCATTTTCGCTACTTTCATGTTATGGACATGGGTGTTCTTGACTGGCCAACACTCTGCCCCATATAATATAGTAGGTCTAATTACAACTCTGTAGACTTACCCGTATGTCTCGCTAGCACCTTCTTAACAAACAAAAACCCCGAAGTGAGCCTGTATTTCATTAATACTATTCCAATACGATGTGTGGCATCTTAATCTATCTCACCACAGCCTTGGATAATAGATCTGAGTTACTTGAAATTCCCTTCTTATGGATGACTTGTGAATCCAACCTCACTTCCATGTCTTTATCATGGACCGCATCGTTGAACTTGCATTCCAAGTACTCTATTTTAGTCCTGCTCATTTTGAAACATTTGTACTCTAGGGTTTGTCTCCACACCTCCAACCTCGCATTAACACCACTACGCGTCTCATCAATTGGTACTATATCATCCGCATATAACATGCACCATGTAACCTCATATTAAATGTGCCACGTCAGAACATCCATCATAAGGCGAACAAAAATGGACTAAGTGTGGATCCCTGATGCAAGCCTATCTCAACAGAGAAGTGTTCTGAGTTGCTTCCCACCATCCCTACGCGTGTCTTAAGGTTAGAATACATATCGTAGATCAACTTAGTATAAGAAATGGACAAAGCTCTAACTTCCAAACACCTCCAAACAACCTCCCTCGGACTTTGTCATAAGTTTTGTCGAGACCAATAAACACCATTGTAATGACCTGGATGGTCGTTCCGTGAGATTTATCCTGGTTCACCTATTTCTGCATTTGTTATATATTGCTAGCCTATTTTTGTTATGTTGGGTCAATTGGTTTGGGTCCGGAGTAGTTATGGCGAGAATTGAGGAATTTAGTCTCTTAAGTAGCCTAATAGTTGAGAAAGTCAATTAAGAGTTGACTTATTGGTAAACTACCTTGGACTGCAGATTTTATGGCTCGGATAGCTTCTTTAGGTGATTTGGGATTTAAGAGTGTGTTCTGAATGAAGTTTTGATGTCCGTTATAGAATTAGGCTTGAATTGGCGAAAGTTAGCTTTTTGTGGTTTTCGATTGGCAGTGCAAAATAGGCTATCAGGGTCATAATGGAATTCCGGAAGTTGGAGCAGGTCCGTAATGTCATTTTGGGTATGTGTGAAAAATTTCAGGTCAATTGGAGTTGTTTTGGTTGGTTTCGGCGTATTTGGCGAAAATTGGAAGTTTCAAAGTTCATAGGCATGAATTTGATATGATTTTGATTTTTCGAAGGCTCGAATAAGTTTTAATGATGTTATAAGATATGTTGGTATGTTTGGTTGAGGTCCCGAGAGCCTCGGGTGTGTTTCAAGTTGTTAAGGGACCAACTCTTTGCTTAAAAACTGGGCAGATTTTTGCTGGTGTGAGGTTCTGGTTTCCTTATACGCGATGGGGGGAGGATGTTTTCGATCGCGTAGAGTAAAAGGGTGGGGTAGGAATTTTGTTCTATACGATCGCGTGGTTAGGATTGCGATCGCGTGGGTGTTTATGCGATCGCATAGAGGATTCTGAGGCACGTGTGTGGGGTGGAGAGTTGTTCTATGCGATCACATGTATTGTTCTGCGATCGCATTGGTTGACTGGTCTATGCATCACGATCGCGTGCCAACAGTCGCAATCGCACTGAAGTACATTTAATGGCTGGCAAGAATGTTTTAAAAGGCCATTTGTGCGAGAATAATTCATTTTCCACCATTGTTTAACAAGTTGGGAGCACTTTTGAGAGGGTTTGAAGAGGAAATTGAAGGTAATCACTTGGAGGTAAGGTTTTGAACTTCATAACTCATTTACATGTCGTTTTCTAAGTAATTAAACCTTAAACCCAAAATTGGGGAAGAAGGGTCAATGGGAATTGGATTTTTCCTTTGAGGATTTGAGTGGGCAATTGTGGTTTGTTTAGTGTTCGTGGTATGTATAGAATCGTGGGAGCACGAGGATTCTAATGATGCAAATTTTATCGAATTCCGAGACGTGGTCCCGGGGTCGAGTTTGGCCGAATTTTGATATTCTTGTATAATTTGATAGTTTTCTATTGGGTTGTGATCCTTTAATATATATTGATGATGTTAAACTGGTTTTGGATAGATTCGGAGAAATCGGGAGCCAATTTGAGGGGCAAGAGCATTGCGGACTAGTGTTGTGGCCCGGTTGGTTTGAGGGGCAAGAGCATTGCGGACTCACTGATTTTAGAATGGTGCACATGTCGGATGACGAGTATGTGGCGCGTACTGATTTTTGAATTGGACTAGGTCCTCTCCGCGGCAACTAATGAGTTGCATATTTACTCAAAACCTTATGTTAAATTATGTTCTAAAGATTGTGAAATATTTGGGCTATAAGCCGTGTTTGGGGCCTCGCGTCGATCGGTTTAGACCCTTAAGGGATTTTTACTGTTGTTTTCCCTCACTATTTGTTGATGATTTCACTCAGCCGTATTGTGCTTACTGTTTTCGAAACTCAGCCTGATTTACACTACTTTGAGATTTAAAATGATGTTTTGGGTCGAGAACCTTGTTTTACTGATTCTCCCCAGGGGCCTTTTGAGTGGTTCTGTTGAGTGATGGTGAGGTGTTGAGTGATATTAGCGCTTGGGCTGAAAGAGCCCCTCCGGAGTCTGTACACACCCCCAGATAGCGCACCGAGTGCCGAGTGACAAGTGATTGGGAGGAATGAGTGACTGTGAGGTGCTGAGTGACGGTGAGGCATGCCCAAAGGGATTATTATGGTACATGTTTTCCCCGAGGGGCTACTTATGATTTTACTACGTTCATTCTGAACTTATGAAATATGTCTTGCTCGAGGGGCCTCTATATGATTCATTTCATTTTCATACTAAATCTTTCGGTTTGAAGTTGTTAAAAATATGCATTCTTCAAAGGACTTTTTCTAAAGTTGGTTTTAAGGCATGATGATTTCATATATCTATGTTTACACTATTGGAAAGCAAGGTTGTGTATATTGTGATTTGATGACATTGATTTCATGTGTTTCCTTGCCGCTTAGCTTTGATTTATTTTCATTACTACTAAGTTGGCGTACTCACATTACTCGTTTCACCTCTGTGTGCAGATTCAGGTGTAGATATCGAGCATTAGCCATTTATTCCGCACGAACCCAGATTGCGGAATATAGAGGTAATTGTTCAGCATCCGCATCATCTCTATTTTCCGTTCTTTTTTTATCTGGCTTTTATTCGAAGGTTTTGTATTATGATAGTATATTTTGGCTTATTCCTCTAGATGCTCATGACATGTTGACTCCAGATTTTGGGGTTAGTGGTACGGTATAATTGGCCTACTTTATTTAGTAATCTCTGTGTATTTTATGAAATGCTTGAAACTTGATATGGATTTCTAAAACAAATTGCGAACATGCGGTAGTTGGCTAGCCTAGTTCCACTATAGGCTCCATCACGGCCGGTTTAGGATTTGGGGCCGTGACAATTTTGTATCAGAGCGTAGGTTACATAGGACTCAACGGTCATGAGCAGGTTTAGTAGAGTCTTGCGAATCGGTACGGAGACGTCTGTACTTATCTTCGAGAGGCTGCCGAACTTTTAGGAAACATTTCTATCTTTCTTGAACACTTTCGCGCTGATCTATTGATTCCTGAAATCTGAACTTACGTTGTTTCATTCTCTCACAGATAGTGAGGACACGCCATACAGATCAGAGTGCCAGTCACCGGCTAGACCAGCGAGAGGTCGAGTCCGTGGTCATGGCCGTGGTAGAGGTAGGGCCCAGCCCGCGCAGCAGCCGGGGCAGTACTATAGGATCCCCCTATCGATCATGATCATGTTCGCGCCGATGGTGTTCCAGCGGGACAGGCTCAGCCACCGACAGTGCCTATGGTTATTCCGGGTCTTCAGGAGACCCTGTCTCAGATATTAACAGTAAGCACCAGTTTGGCTCAAGCAGTCGCCATGTCTTCTACTGCCACCACATCTCAGGTCGAGGGAGGGAATCAGACTCTGGCTGCCCGGGCACCTAAGTAGGATGCACAGGGTATTCAAGCACCGGAAGCTGCCCCAACTCAGCCAGTTGCTCCGGTCCAGGATTATGTGGTCCCTGCTATGCCTGAGGACAAGCAGCGCAGGTTGGAGAGATTTAGCAGACTTCAGCCTCCGACTTTCAGTAGTACAGAGGGCGAGGATGCCCGGGGGTTTCTAGATAGTTGTTAGAGGACACTACGTACTACGGGTATTTTGGCGACCAGTAGGGTTTCATTTGTTACATTTCAGTTTGCGGGTGCTGTCTTTACCTGGTGGGAGTCATTCGAGAGGCGTAGGAAGGTTGGTTCAGCACCTCTCACCTGGGAGCAGTTCTCCACGATCGTTTTGGAGAAGTATGTTCCTCAGTCCCACAGAGAGGAGCAGTGCAGGCGGTTTGAGCAGCTGTGCTAGGGAGAGTTATCAGTTACTGAGTACGACATGAGGTTTTCCGAGTTGGCTAGGCATGCTTCTGAGATTGTCCCAACTAATAAGGAGAGGGTGAGGAGGTTTGTAGATGGTCTTGCTTATCATGTTCGATTATTTATGACTCGGGAGAGAGTATCGGGTGCTTCGTTCGAGCAGGTTGTTCACATAGCTCGAGATATTGAGTTTGTTCACCACCAGGACCAGGAGGAGAGGGAAGCCAAGAGGCCTAATGGTTTGGGCAGTTCCAGTCGTGCTCCCTTCAGTGGACAGTTTCAGTAGGGTAGGGGCCGTTCATTCAGGCCTCCTCAGTCAGGCTGCCCAACATACAATGGTGCATCTTTGGGGCAGGGTCCCCGTGGTTCTCAGTCAGGCCGTACTTCATTTGGTGCCCTCCTACCTCAGAGTGTAGCTCGAGCACCCCTCATTCAGGGTTCTTCTATGCAAGAGTCTTTGCATTTCTAAGCAGGCCAGATACTATGGCCTCAGATGTCGTGATCGCATGTACTGTCTCAGTCTATTGCCAAGATTTCTTGGCTTTATTTGATCCTGGTTCTATATATTCCTATGTTTCTTCGTATTTTTCCCGTTTTATGGATGTGCACAATGAGTCTCTAGTCACTTCTTTTCATGTGTCAACTCCGGTGGTGATACTTTTATTGTGGACAGTGTGTATCGGTCGTGCATGATATGTATTGGGGGTCTGGATACCCGAGTGACCTAATGTTACTCAACATGGTCGATTTTGACGTGATATTGGGCATGGATTGGTTATCTTCGTGCCATGATTTTCCAGTAGACCTGTCAGGCGTTCCACCTGCCAGGGATATTGATTTTGGTATTGACTTGCTGTCAGGCACTCAACCTATTTCTATTCCACCTTATTGTATGTCACAAGTGGAGCTAAAATAATTGAAGGAACAACTTCAGGAATTCCCGGATAAGGGGTTCATTCGGCATAGTGTGTCACCTTGGGGTGCACCGGTGTTGTTCGTGAAGAAGAATGATGGGTCCATGCGTATGTGTATTGATTATCGGCAGCTGAACAGGGTTACGGTGAAGAACTTGTATCCCTTGCCCCGCATTGATGATTTGTTTGACCATCTTCAGGGAGCCAGAGTGTTTCCCAAGATTGACTTGAGATCTGGGTATCATCAGTTGAAGATTCGGGATTCTTACATTCCGAAGACTACTTTCATGACTAGGTATGGTCATTATGAGTTCTTGGTTATGTCATTTTGGGCTGACCAATGCCCAAACTGCGTCCATGTAATTGATGAAAATCGTGTTTCAGCCTTACCTTGATTCCTTCTTCATTGTGTTCATTGATGACATCCTGGTTTATTCTCGTAACTAGGAAGATCATGCTCAACATTTGAGAGTTGTGTTATAGAGGTTGAGATAGGAGAAGCTTTATGCGAAATTCTCCAAGTGTGAGTTTTGGTTTGGTTCGGTAGCTTTCTTGGGGCATGTGGTGTCTAGTGAGGGGATTCAGGTGTATCGGAAGAAGGTAGAGGCGGTTCAGAGTTGGCCCAGACCGTCCTTAGCTGCAGATATTAGGAGTTTCCTATGTTTGGTGGGATATTACCGTTGCTTTGTGGAGGGATTCTCTTCTATTGCTTCGCCTTTGACCAGACTGACCCAGAAGGGTGCTCCATTCGGATGGTCTGATGAGTGTGAGGAGAGCTTTTAGAAGCTCAAGTCAGCATTGACTACAGCTTCGGTACTACTGCTGGTTCGGGTTCTTACACGGTCTATTGTGATTCTTCTAGAGTTGGTTTGGGAGCGGTATTGATGCAGGATGGTAGGGTGATTGCCTACGCATCCAGACAGTCTAAGGTGCACGAGAAGATATATCCAGTGCACAATCTTGAGTTAGCTGCCATTGTTCATGCCTTGAAGATTTGGCGGCATTATTTGTATGGAGTGCAGTGTGAGATTTTCACTGATCATTGTAGTTTGTAGTATCTGGTAAGGCAGAAGGACTTGAATTTGCGCCAGAGGAGATGTTTAGAGCTCCTCAAAGATTATGACCTCACTATCTTATATCATCTGGGGAAGGCCAATGAAGTGGCTGATGCCTTGAGTCGCAGAGCAGATATTTTGGGCAGTCTAGCCTACCTTCCAGTAGCAGAGCAGCTATTAGCACTTGATGTTCAGGCCTTAGCGGGTCAGTTGGGGAGATTGGATCTAATAGAGCCCCCACGGGTGTTGGCTTGTGTAGCCTCCAGGTCTTCTCTTTACGATCAGATTAACGCCAATGTGATGATCCACATTTTCTTATTCTTCAGGATAGGGTTCGTCTCGGTAATTCCAAGGATGTGGCTATTGGTGATGATGTGGTCATGAGGATGCAGGGCCAGATTTGTGTGCCAAATGTAGATGGGCTTCGAGATCTGATTCTAGTAGAGGCTCATAGTTCGCGGTATTCCATCCATCCTGGTGCCGCGAAGATGTATCAGGATTTGAGGAAGCATTATTGGTGGAGGAGGATGAATAAGGATATTGTGGAGTTTGTGGCTCGGTGTCTCAACTATCAGCAGGTCAAGTATGAGCACCAGAGACCAGGTGGATTGCTTCAGAGATTTGATATTCCGGAGTGGAAGTGGGAGCTGACCATCATGGACTTCGTAGTGGGACTCCCACGGATGTTGAGGAGGTTTGATGCTATATGGGTTATTGTGGATCGGCTTACCAAATCCGCGCACTTCATCCCTATTGGTACTACTTATTCTTCGAAGAGGTTAGCTGAGATTTATATCAGGGAGATTGTCCAATTACATGGGGTTCCAGTTTCTATCATTTTCGACAGAGGTACTCTGTTCACATCTCAGTTTTGGAGAGCCGTGCAGAGAGAGTTGGGTACTCAGGTTTAGTTGAGCACATCGTTTCACCCTCAGACCGACGGGCAATCAGAGCGTACCATTCAGATTTTGGAGGATATGTTGCGTACGTGTGTGATTGACTTTGGTGGTTCATGGGACCAGTTTCTTCCACTAGCGGAGTTTGCATATAATAACAGCTATCAGTCGAGTATCCAGATGGCTCTGTATGAGGCTTTATATGGTAAGAGGTGCATGTCTCTAGTTGGTTGTTTTGAGCCGGGCGAGGCTAGGCTATTGGGCACAGACTTGGTTCCGGATGCATTGAGTAAGGCAAAGTTGATTCAGGAGTGGATACGCACGGCGAAGTCTAGGAAGAAGAGTTATGCGGACCGGAAGGTCCTAGATGTGTCTTTCATGGTTGGGATAAGGTGTTGCTGAAGGTGTCTCCCGTGAAGGGTATTATGAGATTCGGGAAGAGGGGGAAGCTGAGTCCCAGGTTCATTGGGCCATTTGAGATGCTTCAGAGGCTTGGGGAGGTGGCTTATAGGCTTTCTATGCCTCCTAGTTTATCGAGTATTCATCAAGTATTCCATGTTTCGATGCTCCGGAAGTATGTTGGTGACCCTTCCCCTATGTTTTGGACTGCAGCACGGTTCAGCTCGAGGGTGATATTTCATATGAGGTAGAGCCACTGGCTATTTTGGGTCGACATGTCAGGAAGCTGAGGTCTAAGGATATAGTTTCAGTGAAGGTTCAGTGGAGAGGGCAGCCGGTGGAGGATGCCACCTGGGAGACCGAGCAGGAGATGCAAGATAGATATCCTCACTTATTCGAGACTCCAGGTATGTTTCTAGACCCGTTCGAGGATGAACATTTATTTAAGAGGGGGATGATGTAACGACCCGGCCGGTGGTTCCGTGAGATTTACCCTGTTTCTCCCATTTCTGCATTTGTTACATATTGCTAGCCTATTTTTGTAGTGTTGGGTCAGTTGGTTTGGGTCCGGAGTGGTTATGGTGAGAATTGAGGCATTTAGTCTCTTAAGTATCCTTATAGTTGAGAAAGTCAAATGAGAGTTGACTTACTGGTAAACAACATTGGAATGCGTATTTTATGACATAGATCACTTCGTTAGGTGATTTGGGACTTATGAGTGTGTTCGGAATGAAGTTTTGATGTCCGGTGTAGAATTACGCTTGAATTGGCGAAAGTTAGTTTTTGGTGGTTTCTGGTCGGCAGTGGAAAATCGTCTATCGGGGTTAGAATGGAATTCTGGAAGTTGGAGCAGGTCTGTAACGTCATTTTGGGTATGTGTGCAAAATTTTAGGTCAATCGGTGATATTTTGGTTTGTTTCGGCGTAGTTGGTGAAATTTGGAAGTTTCAAAATTTAATAGGCTTGAATTTGATGTGATTTCGGTGTTGTTGTGTTGTTTTTGGTGTTTCAAAGGCTTGAATAAGTTTGAATGATGTTATGGGATATGTTGGTATGTTTGGTTGAGGGCCTCGGGGATGTTTCGGGTAGTTAATGGACCAACTATTGGCTTGAAAACTGGGCAGATTTTTGCTAGTGTGAGATTCTGGTTTCCTTCTACGCGATCGCGGGAGGATGTTTGCGATCTCGTAGAGTAAAAGAGTGGGGCAGGCATTTTTTCTATACGATCGTGTGGTTAGGATTGGGATCTCATATGTTGTTCAGGTATGGCAGTGCGATCGCGTGGGTGTTTATGCAATCGCGTAGAGGATTCTGAGGCGCGTGTGTGGGGTGGAGAGTTTTTCTATGTGATCGTGTGTATTGTTATGCAATCGCATTGGTTGGCTGGTCTGTGCATCACCATCGCGTGCCAAGAGTCGTGATCGCACTAACGAAAATTTAATGGCTGGGCAGAATGTTTTAAAAGGCTATTTGTGCGATAATAGTTCATTTTCTACCAATGTTGAACGAGTTGGGAGCACTTTTGAGAGGGTTTGAAGAGGAAGTTGAAGGGAATCACTTGGAGGTAAGGTTTTGAACCTCATAACTCATTTACATGTCGTTTTCTAAGTAATTAAACCATAAATTGCCGGAATTGAACCGAAAATTGGGGAAGAAGGGTACATTGGAATTCGATTTTATTTTGAGGATTTGAGTGGGCAATTGTGGTCCAATTTTAGTGTTCTTGGTATGTATAGAATTTTGGGAGGACGAGGATTCTAATGATGCAAATTTTATCGAATTCCGAGATGTGGGCCTGGGGCTCTGATTTGGCCGAATTTTGAGATTCTTGTATAATTTGATAATTTTCGATTGGGTTGTGATCCTTTGATATATATTGATGATGTTAAACTGGTTTTGGCTAGATTGGCAGTAATCGGGAGCAAATTTGAGGCGCAAGAGCATTGCGGACTAGTGTAGTGGTCTGTTAGAGGTAAGTAATGGTTATAAATGTTGTGTTGAGGGTATGAAACCCCGGACTCCATATTTCTCACTGATTTTAGAATGGCACACATGTCGGATGACGAGTATGTGGCGCGTACTGATTTTTGAATTGGACTAGGTCCTCCTCGCGGCAACTAATGAGTTTCATATTTACTCAAAACCTTATGTTAAATTATGTTCTAAAGATTGTGAAATATTTGGTCTATAAGCCGTGTTTGGTGCCTCGCGTCGATCGATTTAGACCCTTGAGGGATTTTTACTGTTGTTTTCCCTCACTATTTGTTGATGATTTCACTTAGCCGTATTGTGCTTACTGTTTTCGAAACTCAGCCTAATTTACACTACTTTGAGATTTAAAATGATGTTTTGGGTCGAGTACCCTATTTTACTGATTCGCCCGAGGGGTATTTTGACTTGTTTTGCAGAGTGATGGTGAGGTGCTGAGTGATATTAGAGCTTGGGCTGAAGGAGCCCCTCCAGAGTCTGTACACACCCCCAGTGACCACACCAAGTGACGAATGAATAGGAGTCATGAGTGACTGTGAGGTGTTGAGTGATTGTGAGGTGCTGAGTGACTATGAGACATGCGCGGGGGGCTACTTATGATTTTACTACCTTCATTCAGAACATATGAAATATGTTTTGCTCGAGGGCCTCTATATGATTTATTTCATTTTCATACTAAATCTTTCGGTTTGAAGTTGTTAAAAATATGCATTATTCAAAGGACTTTTTCTGAAGTTGGTTTTAAGGCATGATTATTTCATATATCTATGTTTACACTATTGGAAAGTAAGGATGTGTATATTGTGATTTGATGACATTTATTTCATGTGTTTCCTTGCCGCTTAAAGTTGATTTATTTTCATTACTACTAAGTTGGCGTACTCACATTACTCCCAGCACCTCTGTGTAAAGAATCAGGTGCAGATATCGAGCATTAGCCATTTATTCTGCGCGGAGCCGGATTGCGGGATATAAAAGTAGTTGTTAAGCGTCCGCAGCATCTCTGTTTTCCCTTCTTGTTGTATCTAGCTTTTATTTGGAGGTTTTGTATTATAGTAGTATATTTTGGCTTATTCCTATAGATGTTCATGACATGTTGGCTCCGGGTTTAGGGTTAGTGGTACGGTATAACTGGCCTACTTTATTTAGTAACCTCTGTATATTTTATGAAATGCTTGAAACTTGATTTCTAAAAGAAATTGCGAACATGCGGTAGTTGGCTATCCTAGTTCCACGATAGGCGCCATCACGTCCGATTTAGGATTTGGGGTTGTGACAACCATGTGCAAGTCCTTCTACCTATCCTTATACTGCTCCACCAGTCTCCTAATAAGGTGAATGGCTTTAGTAGTCGATTTCCCCAGCATGAAACTTAACGGATTCTCGAAAATAGATACAATACTCATTACCCTAACTTCTACCACCCTCTCCCTAACATTCATGGTGTGACTTACCAGCGTGATGCCCCTATAGTTGTTGCAATTTTGGATACCCTCATTATTCTTCTACATCGGATTCATCGTACTCTACCTCCATTCGTCAGGAATCTGCTTCGTCTTAAAACTGACATTGAAAAACCTAGTAAGCCACTCTAATCTGTCTCTATCTGTGGTCTTCCAAAATTCTACAAGGATCTCATCTGGCCTGGTTGCTCTAACTTTGCTCATCTTGCGCATAGCCCTTACAACCTCTTCAACCTTGATTCGCCTACTATACCTTAAATCATGGAGACTCTCGGAGAAATCCAAGTCCCCCAGCATGATGTCCATATTCCCCTCATTGTTCAAGAGTCCATGGACGTACGTCTTCTATCTACATCTAAGGAGTGCATAATCCACCAATACATTGTCATCCTCATCTTTGATGCACCTCACCTGATCTAGGTCACATGCCTTCTTCTCTCTCGCCTTGGCTACCCTGTATAGCTTTTTCCCCCGCTTTTCGGCCCAAGTTCTTTATACAACCGTCCAAACGTTGCATTCCTAGCCTCCGTGACGGCTAATTTCACCTCATTATTAGCTTCTTATACCATTACCTATACATCTCTCCTCCTCCTCCCTCCTCTCTACTAGTTCAAATACGCTACTCCTTCTGATCCACAATAAGTGATTTTTTGGCTCTTTTTTTCTATGGTCCAAAATAAGTGATTTTTTTCAGATTTCAAGAATGAATTAATTATTTCTTTAATGCATTCCCCTTGGAGTAAATAATGTTGGAGTATGTTTTAGTAGTATTTATATGAAGATAGTAATGATTAATATGGTCAATTTCATTGTTAATTAATGTTAAAAGGTGAATTTCTTAATATATGTGAAAACAACCAAAAATTCACTTATTTTGTAGCGAAGGGAGTACTTTCTTTGCATCCAGTTTTCTTAGAACTTGTCTATTACACTACGAGTGTCATGACCCAAAATCCATTAAAGGTCGTGATGGTGTCAGACACCATTGGCAGGCAAGCCAACACCAAGAAGTTAATTAAATTCTCATTCTTAATATTTTTTTGAAATCATTTATTTTCTTACATTAATCAATAACTAATGCAATTCAACGAGTAATTAATAATTTCTTTAACAAATTTTCAATACTAACTAATACCGTATACATCCCAGAACCCGATGTCACACGTGCATGAGCAATTTCTAGGAAATAAAATGTAATACAATATGTGTCCAGAATATAGATTGGACAAAAAAATAAACTGAATGAGACTCTACTGGCTGCGGGTCATCTCGAGAGATACAGCTCACCTAAGTCTCCGTATCAACCCTGTCGTTGCGCCCAACGAGGCCAATGGACGTACGTGTGCATGTGCAAAAAAAATGCACAGCAAGTGTAGTATGAGTACAAAAGCAATGCATACCCAGTGAGTATCCTGTCTAACCTCGAATAAGTAGTAACGAGAGGTCGACTTCGGCACTTACTAGTAGTCCAATAATATAATCAATCGTGGATTTATTAAAAACAGCTGTAAACTCAAGGGAATCATGAAGTAAGCGAACAACCTGTTCGGTAATAAGAGATTTCCAATTCCATATTTCATTGTTTATCAATTTAACTTGGCAAGGGAGGCAATATCGTTATTTAGAAATTTCAAGGCAAGCAACACAAGCATGCGAAAATCATGTCGAGGTCGTACGACCCGATCCAACAATACTTAAATTGTGCACTGCCAGAGGGTCAAATGGCGCGAACCAATGATGTATCTATTTAATCTAACAAGGAGTTTGGCCTGTTCCACAAAAGATAAACACAATAAAATAGTTAAACAGTTCATAGAGGGGAAATTATATAAGGAAATGGAATATTTCTCTCTTAACAGTCAAGAAAATATTGTTTAGCTGTTTGGAAGTTTATTAACCATGTTCAATATAGTTTAGGCCTTTTAAATTATCAATAAAATTTCAAGTACGACAAGTAAAGAATGATTTTGGGTCCTAGACTACCCGGACATAAGCATAGTAGTAGCTACGCACGGACCCTCGTCACATAGTTCGTACGTAGCCCCCACAAATAGAAGCACATATTTAGTTATTTCACCTATGGGGATAATTCTCTCTTACAAGGTTAGAAAGAAGATCATCTCACTCTGAAATTCCATAACCGGCATTCCACGCCCTCCCGATGACTCTAATTGATGCACAACACTCCAAAACTAGCCAATAATTATGCAAACCCATTAATATATGCTCAATTACTCATTATAGTCAAATTTATAACAATTTCTAACCTCTATTGAAAAGTCAATAAAATCACCCTCTGGACCACGTGCCCGGATTCCGAAACTTTTTTGAAGATTTACTTTACCCATAACCTCACGAACTAAAATATATAATTTACTCTCAATCCCATGTCCAATTTTGTGGCCAGAATCCAAAAATATAAACTTCGAGGTTTTACTTCAAAATACCATAATTTCTACTAATTTCCATGATTAAATCCATATATAAACCTTATAGTTAACTCAAAACTAGTGGAAACCACTTACCTCATGCTTGGTGATGAAAATGGCCCTCCTTAGTTGCCTTACAACCGGCTACCATGGAGGAAATAGGGTTGAAATGGGCCAAACCCTCATTTTAAAGAGACACATTGCTAGCCCCGACTTTCACACCTGTAGTCACTTGACTGCTTCTGGGGTTCCGCAGGTGCGACCCCAACTACCCCTTTTGCGGCCTTCTGCAAGTTTCCCCTTCCACTTCTGCGCTTTCCCTTCCGCAGGTGCGGTCCCGCTTCTGCGACGAGATGATCACATCTGCGGTCTCAGCACTTGCAGCCCAAATCGCATCTTCTACCCTCATGGCCGCTTTTTCGGCTCCACACGTACGGCCAAAACCTCGCAGGTGTGGTTACACTAGATGACAGCAACCTGATAGTAGGCTATATAGACGTTATTTATACTCTTAATGAACCATACTTTAGTGTTGTTTTAAGTGCAAAAATGATGACAAAATTCTCTAAATAGTGTTTTTGTTCTTTGCGGGAAATAATCTACATTCGGAGGATACTTTGGAGCGTTTTGGAGTCGATCACGGTAAGGCCAATCAAGAAGAACCCGAGTGAAAAGAAGCAAGAAAAAGGCGAAGATCGTTGGAGTGGGATCCACCACGACTGGAACACGGTGGGCAAAATAATACATGGATGAACTTACGCAAACTACTGCGGTCGCGCCGCGTTCTGCCGCGGCCGCGCTCGATCAGTAAAGAGCCCAGAAAATGTAGGGACGTAAGTGCAAAAATGAGAGAAAATAGCCTAGCCCTATTTAAACCTTATAAACTCGTCCAGGAAAGTTAGGCATGTTTTAGACTCACTTTGGAAGCAAGAACAAGTGTGAGAAGACCAGGCTACAATTAGAGTTTTTCTATTCTCCATATTTTGCCATTATTTTGTGAATTATGATATTTTTTATTTCTTTGTATTGTAGTATGAGTAGCTAAACAATCCATCTAGGGTTGACGGAACTAGTTGTTGGATGAAGTTTTGACTCAATATTGTTATAATCAAGCCGGTTTTAATATATTATTGTTCAACCGTAATTTGTATGGTGATTAATTGAATGGGCCCTTGATTAATCGTGTCTAATTGCCTTGTGTTCCGTGAGGAAGAATACTAGGTTAGATTGTTGTTGAATAACACCATTTTTGGGTAATTGAAGAGATTCATTACTTAAATCTAAAAGTGGGGTTAGAAATAACGAAACTTTGGTGGGATAATACAGAGCTGCATAAACTATCAGCTAGAGTAATTCGAGAGAATGCTCTAGTAAATTACTGCAGTCGATCGAGAGATAATTGCAGTAACCTATAGCTCATAATCCTCATAGAGTAATACAGTGAGATTATAACAAAAGAGTCAGAATTAGTCTAGCGATTGAGGAAGTCAATACCCTAGATCCTACCACTATAGAGTTATCTTTAATCTTGAAAATTGTTAGTTTTAATATCATTTCCTTCATTTAATAAATCCAAACAATTATTGATAAAAATCTTGCACTCGCAAATTGTCTGAACTTATATTAGCATCACTGAGATTTGACTCCGGACTTGAAAACCTGATTATATTTGCAAGGACCACTTTGTCTTTTATAAGGCATAGTTGGACGTGATCAAATTTTGGCGTTGTTGTCGGGAAACTAACGGTGTTATTTGTTACAACTTAAAAGTATCTCTAGAATTATTAATTTAGTTCAATTTTCTACAGTGTTAAATAATTTTTCATTAAAATTCTCACGTTTGAATTCTTGTGTGATTCAGGTGTATGACTAGAAACACTTCGAGGACTGGAAAACTTCTTGAAGGACTCTCAGACCCCGAGAAAATATTATGGGCATTAACCCGTGCTAACAAGAAGGCCAAACACTTACTGCAACTTGAAATGGAAAACGTGGATAATGTCAACACAAACAACCGTGTACCTCTTGTACCAAACGATGATGGTGGCACCTCTTCTGCCAGAAGCTGCACTCTATGATTGGGCACAACCAACAGCTAACAATCTGGCAACCACCATTGTCACGACACAATTTCCCACACGGTTCGTGATGGCGCCCAACAACAGTGTTAGGCAAACCAACATAAATTCTACTAAGTGTTACCCTTCCCATGTTATTAATTAATCCAACCTTTTCCAGATTTAATCATTTATTTACATGATATTAGCCAGTGACATGAAAATAAGACATCTGATACGTGAGTAAAAAGATAAGTATATGTATGAAAATGCACCCCAAAAACCTAAAGTGTACGCACGTGTGTGCCAGGAACTAGTGTCACGAGTATCACGGGCAACTAGCAGAATACACCAGATTACATAAATATATACAATCTCATAGTCTGAATGAAATAGACATGGAAAAATAACAAAAGGAAACTCCAGGGTGCTGCCAGGAATCGCCAGGAAGAGCAGCTCACCGTGAAATATAACCAACACCATCAGTATCTAGCACCGGACTGATAATCAGACGTACCAACCTCTGGACCTGTACATTCAAGTACATAAGAAAAGAAAGTGCAGCATGAGTACATAAGTAAATATGTACCCGGTGAGTATCCCGCCTAATCTCGAAGAAGTAGTGACGAGAATTCGACTCGATACTCACTAAGGTCCAACAGTAATTAAGTAAGAAAGATGTATGGAAAATAGTAGGCATGTAAGACAAATGACCAAGTACATCGATATTAGACATCAATAACAATCCAAAATCCACCAATGTTGGTATACGCCGTGGCGTACGTCCCGATCCCATCCTGTAATCCTCGTCGTGGCGTACGGCCCGATCCCATCCTGTAGTCTCGAGCTCACCGTGGAGTACGACCCGCTCCCATAATATACTCTCCCATCACTCTACCGTGGCGTACGGCCCGATCCCACAATATAGTCAATAATCACTCCGACGTGGCGTACGACCCGATCCCACAATATAGTCAATCATCACTCTGTCGTGGCGTACGACTTGATCCCACAAAATAATCAATCATCACTCTGCCATGGAGGACGGCCCGAGCCCATCCCGTATTATTCTTATCACGCTTAAATCAAGACAAGTATCACAACGTCCAAAGGCAACAAGACCAGTCACACAAGAATTCAAGTCATATTTAGGCTACAATAGGGATAGACAATGAAGATGATGTGTCCTAACTACCCGGACGAAGAAGTAATAGCCACTACGTACGGACTCTAGTCACTTGGTGTGTACGTATCCCCCAAATAAGATCACATAGAAATAAGGGTTACCTAGAGGGATAATTTCCCTCTTACGAGGTTACAAACGAGACTCACCTCGATAAAATCACACCCCGGACCAAGGGTCGGATCAAAAGATGCGCCCGAACTCTGAAACTACTCCTGACAACTCACAACTAGCCAACCATGATGTAATTGAATCAATTTAAGGTTCAAGAAGAAGAGTTAGCAAGAATTCCTAAAATTAAACACTCTAGACGACTTTTGAAATTTCTAACCCAGGCCCACGCGTTCGGATTTCGACAATTCTTGGAAGAATAGCATACCCGAAGCCTAAGGAGCGAATTTATATAATTTACTTAGGAATTCAATGGCTCAAAAGGGGTAATTCACTAATTTTCCAAAAAAATCCCATTTACAACCCAAAACCTAGGTTTTTCCAAGAATTAGTAGTTGACTTCTTTGTTAATTCATGTATGAAAGTAGATAAATGAAAAGAATTTACTTACATCTACTGAATTTGGGTCAAGAGCATTTTCTTGAAGCTCCTAGAGCTCTCTATGGAGGTGAAATGGTTGAAAAATGAAGAAATCCCGAAATTTGGGGCATTTAATGAGGCTGCCTACAGGGGTTCCGCACCTGCGAACTTGGTCGCCCCTGCGGAAAAGGGCCTGGGAACCTGGGCTCACGCCTGCGGAAAAGGGAGCCGCACCAGCGGTCCCGCTCCTACGAAAGATTCATCGCGCATGCGATGGGGGTCGCACCAGCGGACTCGCACCAGCGGGCACAAGTCCGCACCTACGGTCACACCAGTTGTTGTGCACCAACAGTGATTTTTGCTGGTTTTTGGCCTCGTGCGGGGTCCGGGAGGCCCCTGGGCCCACCCGAGCCCCCGTCAAAATATACTAACAAGTCCAAAATCATTATACGTACTTGATCGAGCCTACAGATCACTCATAACATCGCTAAAACTAAAATTACTCTCGAAAACCCCTTGAATCAAATTAAGAACTTAAGAAATTCTAGAATTCACCTCATCGCGCCGAACGGGCCTATACTACTCGGAGTGACTTCAAATTTTACAGAAAAGTCATAAATGACTATACGGAACTATTCCCGATCCCGAAATTCTGTTCGGACCTCGAAAACACAAAACCGCGTCCCAAACCAAAATATGGACTTCAGTAACTTCTTGTTTCAATATTGGGCACCGAAATGCCCCGGGGTCATCAGAAACCCACTCCGAACATACGCCTAAGTCCGAAATCATCACATGAAGTTACTGCAACTGACGAAACTCGATACCGGGGTCGTTCACCCAAAATGTTGACCGAAGTCAAACTTGTCCTTAAAGGCCAGCCTTAAGGCACCAATTGTTCCTATTTCACTAAAAACACCTCCGAATCCCGGACCACAAGTCCCCGCAAGTCATAAATAATAAAATTCCGGTATGGGAAGTTTCATTTAGGGAACGGGTCCGATAACGCAAAACGACCGGTCGGGTCGTTACATTCTCCACCTCTAAAACAAACGTTCGTCCTCGAACGGATCTAGAATCATACCTGAAGTGTTGAATAAGTGTGGATATCTGCTCCGCATGTCCCCCTCGGACTCCTAGGTCACCCCCCTAACTGGATGGCCCCTCCACTGGACCTTTATGGCAGAAAATCTCTTGGACCTCAACTGACGGTCCTGTCTATCAACAATAGAAACTAGCTCCTCCTCGTAGCCCAACCTCTCATCTAACTGAATAGTGCTGAAATCGACCACATGAGAGAAGTCAGTATGGTGCCTCTGGAGCATGGATACATGAAAAACTGAGTGAACTCCTGATAAGCTGGGAGGCAAGGCCAACTCATAAGAAACCTCCCCAACTCGCCTCAACGCCTCGAATGGACCTATAAACTTTGGGCTCAACTTGCCCTTCTTCCCAAACCTCATAATACCTTTCATAGGCGAAACTTTCAACAAGACTCTATCTCCCTCCATGAATGATACATCACGCGCCCTCTGATCCGCGTAACTCTTCTGTCTGGACTGTGCTATACGGAGTCTCTCCTGAATAAACTTCACTCTCTCCAAGGCATCCCTCACCAGGTCAGTGCCATATAACTTAGCCTAGTCGAGCTCAAACCAACCGATAGGGGAATGACATCGCCGACCATACAAGGCCTCAAATGGTGCAATCTCAACGCTGGACTGATAACTATTATTGTAAGCTAACTCGGCCAAAGGCAAGAACTGGTCCTACTGACCCCCGAAATAAATCACACATGCCCTGAGCATGTCCTCCAATATCTTAACTATATGCTCTGACTGACCATCAGTCTGGGGATGAAATGTTGTGCTGAGGTCCATCTGGGTGCCCATCTCACTATGCAATTCTCTCTATAAGTGTGAAGTGAACTGAGGGCCTCGATCTGATATGATGGACACTCGCTCAGCATGCAACTGTACTATCTCCCGAATATAGATATGTACCAAACCTCTCAGATGAATATGTGGTAGCCACTGGAATGAAACGCGCCGATTTGGTCAATCTATCCACAATGATCCAAATCGCGTCCACCTTCCGCGGAGTCCGAGGCAATCCCACCACGTAGTCTATAGCAATGCGTTCCCATTTCTACTCAGGAATGGGCATCTGCTGAAGTAAGCCTCCTGGCCTCTGGTGCTCATACTTAACCTGCTGGCAATTGAGGCACCTAGTCACAACTCCACAATGTCCTTCTTCATTCGCCTCCACCAGAAATGCTGCTTCAAATCACGATACATCTTCGTAGCACCAGGGTGAATAGAATATCGAGAACTGTGCACCTCCTCTAGAATCCTCTCCCTCAGGACATCAACATTGGGAACACATAAGCGACCCTGAAGTCTTGGAAAACCATCCTCGCCAATAGTAACCTATTTGGCCCTACCCTGAACCACTGTTTCCCGAAGCTCTACCAAGCACAGATCATAGAACTGTCAGTCCTTAATCTCCCCCAACAACAAAGCCTGAGCAACCACATGTTCCAATACTCGACGAGGCTCTGAAAGATCTAATCTCACCAAGCGATTGGCCAAGGACTGAATGTCCAAGGCTAGAGGTCTCTCCTCCGCTGCAATATAAGCCAAGCTGCTCATACTCTCAGCCTTCCGGCGCAACGCATCCACCACCACGTCAGCCTTGAATGGGTGATAAAGAATGATAATATCATAATCCTTCAACAACTCAAGCTATCTACGCTGCCTCAAATTAAGATCCTTCTGTTTAAATAAGTGTTACAAGCTGCGGTGGTCGGTGTAGACTTCACAGGACACCCCATACAAATAGTGCCTCCAGATCTTAAGATCTTAAACAATCGCCGCCAACTCCAAATCGTGCACAGGGTAGTTTTTCTTGTGAACCTTGAGCTGCATGAAGCATAAGCAATAACTCTCCCCTCCTGCATGAACATGCACCCCAAGCCAACGCGTGAAGCGTCACAATATACCGTGTACCTCCTAGAACCAGATGGTAATACTAGAACTGGCGCTGAGGTCAATGTTGTCTTGAGCTTCTGAAAGCTCGCCTCACACTCGTCAGACCATTGAAACAGGGCATTCTTCTGAGTCAATCTGGTCAATGGAGGTGCAATAGAAGAGAAACCATCCAAAAGCTCCTGATCTCAATAACTGAAGTAGGACGCGACCAACTCTGAACGGCCACGATCTTCTGAGAATCAACCTTGATACCCTCTCCGAATACTACATGCCCCAAAAATGCCACGGAATCCAACCAAAACTCACACTTGGAGAATTTAGCATATAGTTTCTGCTCTCGCAAGGTCTGGAGCACGACTCTCAAATGCTGCTCGTGCTCCCCCAAGATACGGGAGTAAATCAAAATGTCCTCAATGAAGACAATGATGAAGGAATCAATATACAACCTGAACCCCATATTCATCAAGTCCATAAAGGCTGCTGGGGCGTTAGTCAAACCAAAGGACATCACCAGGAACTCATAATGGTCATACCTCGTACGAAAAGCATTCTTCGGAACATCTAAAGCCCGAATCTTCAACTGATGATACCCTGATCTCAAGTCAATCTTGGAAAACACACGAGCACCCTGCAACTGGTCAAACAAATCATCGATGCAAGGCAAGGGATAGTTGTTCTTAATGGTAACCTTGTTTAACTGGCGGTACTCAATACACATCCGCATAGACCCATCCTTTTTCTTCACAAATAGAACTGGAGCACCCCACGACGACCCACTCGGTCTGATGAACCCCTTAGCTAACAACTCCTCAAGCTACTCCTTCAACTACTTCAACTCTTTCGGAGCCATACAATACGTAGACATAGATATAGGCTGAGTATCTGTGGCAAAATCAATGCAGAAATCAATATCACGGGCCGGAGGCATGCCCGGAAGATCTGAAGGAAATACATCAGCATACTCTCGAAAAATTGGCACATAATCAATCATCGGAGACTCTGCGGTGGTGTCCCGCACATAAGCCAAATAGGCTAGACAACCCTCTCGACCATATGTCGATCCTTCAAGAACGAAATAACCCGGCTGGATGTGCTAACTAAAGAACCCCTCCATTCCAACCTAGGAGACTCAGGCATGGCCAAAGTAATTGTCTTGGCATGGCAATCGAGCACGGCATGATAAGGAGATATCCAATCTAGGCCAAGGATAACCTCAAAATCAACCATGTCGAGCTATAAAAGGTCGGCTCTGGTCTCAAACCCACAGAAGGTGATCACACAAGACCGATACACCCAGAGTCGCCCACAGGAGTGGACACATATATAAGAGATCCCAAAGACTCTCGAGAGACATCCAAAAAATGAGCAAATAAGGCTGAAACATATGAATAAGTGGATCCCGGATCAAATAATATTGAAGCCTCTCTACCATATACTGAGATAATACATGTGATCACGACGTCTGAGGCCAGTGCATCTGATCTGGCCGGAAAGGCATAAAACCTGGCTGGAGCACTTGAAGGATGAGCTCCCCAGAACGAGCAGGAGCTGACTGACCCCCTCCGGGCTGGCCTCCCCCTCTAGGACGGTCCCTGCCAACCTGACCCCCACCTCTAGGCAGTCAAACTGCTGGTGGTTAAAGCGTGGGCTGGTGACTCTTCTGCACGGCCTTACCGCGGTACCTGCGACAAAACCTCCATGTGTGGCCCAGGTTCCCACACTCGAAGCAACCCCCTGGAACTACTACTCGCCGCCCTGAAGAGGAGTAACCCTGAATAGCTAAAGAGCGGTGTGAATCCTCTGGTAAAGCACTGAGATAAGAACAGGAGGATCTCTGATGGCTAGAATAACTACTGGGTGCACTCTAGATAGCTAGGGGATGATAGGAGCGCTCTGACATGGCACTAAACTGGGGCATGTCTGGAACAACCCTAGGAGGAAATGGTGGTGCTGAATAGGTAGGCCTGCTAAACTGACTATCTCCCATCAGACCCCTACCCGTAGCTGGAGCACCTTTGAAATCATCTGTGAACTATGGCCTCTTGTTCTACTGACCCTGCTCCCTGCTTCTCATCCGGTATCCCTCAATGCGTCGAGTTATCTCGACCACAAGCTGGTACGGGGTACCCATCTCCATCTCTCGATCCATGGTGGACCTAATACCTGGATACAACCCTGCTAGAAACCTCTGAACTCTCTCAGTATCGGTGGGTAATATCATGAGAGCATGGCATTACAGCTGTGAAAATATGGCCTCGTAATTCATCATATACTTGTGCCCCTGCTCCAACCGCTCAAACTGACCCCTTAGCTCTTCCCTCTCAAAGGGTGGAATATATCTGTCCAAGAACATCTGCGTGAACTGCTCCCAAGTCATAGTAGCAGAATCGACTAGCCTGCTGAGAATATAAGACTGCCACCACCTGCGAGCTCTACCCTCTAACTGGAATGCAGTGAAATCCACCCCATAGGACGCTAGGAACCCCATTATGTGCAGTCTATCCCTGCACCTGTCAATGAAATCATGGTCATCCTCCCCTTGCTCACCCCCGAAGACTGGAGGGCATAAGCGGGTCCATCTGCCTAACATGTTATGCTGGTCACCACCCACAACTGGTCTGGGCTCTAGTGCTGCTGCTGTAGACAGGGCATCATCCACGGGCAGTGTACCCGGGGTGGGATATAATGCGGCTCTCGGACTTGCGGCCTGGGCAGTAGGGGTCTGGGCTCCCCCTCCCATCTGTGAAGTGTCAGGGTCTGCTAGAAATAAACCATCCTGGGACGTGGTGTCCATGAACCTCATCATACGGCCCATGGATGCCTGAAAGCTCGGCGCCGTCATAAAGTCTACCGGTGCCGAGTCTGCTAGGGGCACCACATCCTGCTCCTCTAATATAGGGTCCTCTGGTGGAGGGACCGGTATAGCTCTGGGACGCCCTCGTCCCCTACCACATGAAGGTGCTCTAACCGTGCCCCTACTACAGGCGGGGGCGTCACCCTCTCCCGGATCAGGCACATGAGATGCACGCATCCTCACTATCTGTGAGAGAATAGAATCATGAATGTAGTAAATCATAGGCTGCAGGATAGAGTAAGAACAAGTAAAGGTTTCCTAACATCCTAAAGCCTCCTGAAGATAAGTACATACGTCTCTGTACCGATCTGCAAGACTCTACTGGGTTCGCCCGGGACTCGCGAGACATACGTGAACCTAGGGCTCTGATACCACGTTGGCACGACCCAATTTCAGACATGGGCCGTGATGGCCCCCAACAACAGGGTTAGGCAAGCCAACAAAAATTCTACTAAGTTTTACCCTTCCCAAGTGATTAATTAATCCAACCTTTTCCAGATTTAAGCATTTATTTACATGATATTAGCCGGTGACATGAAAATAAGACATCTGATACGTGAGTCAAAAGATAAGCATATGTATGAGAATGCAGCCCAAAAACCCAAAATGTACGCACGTGTGTGCCAGGAACTAGTGTCACGAGTATCACGGGAAACTATCAGAATATACTAGATTACATAAATATATACAATCCCATAGTCAGAATGAAATAGAAAGGGAAAAATAACCAAAGGAAACTCCAGGGTGCTTCCAGGAATCACCAGGAAGAGCAGCTCACCATGAAGTATAACCAACACCAGTCAGTATCTAGCACTGGACTGATAATCAGACGTACCAACCTCTGGACCTGTACAGTCAAGTACAGAATAAAATAAAGTGCAGCATGAGTACATACATAAATATGTACCCAGTGAGTATCCCGCCTAATCTCGAAGAAGTAGTGACGATAAGTCGACTCGATACTCACTAAGGTCCAACAGTAATAAAGTAAGAAAGATGTATGGAAAATAATAGGCATGTAAGACAAATGACCTAGTAAATCGATATTAGATATCAATAACAATCAAAAATCCACCAACGTTGGTATCCGCCATGGCGTACGACCCGATCCCATCCTGTAATCCTCGCCGTGGCGTACGGCCCAATCCCATCCTGTAGTCTCAAGCTCACCGTGGCGTACGGCCCGCTCCCATAATATACTCTCTCATCACTCTGCCGTGGCGTACGACCCGATCCCACAAAATAGTCAATCATCACTCTGCCGTGGTGTACGGCCTGATCCCATCCGGTGATTATTCTTATCACGCTTAAATCAAGCCAAGTATCACAACGTTCAAAGGAAACAATACCACTCATACAAGAAAACAAGTCATATTTAGGCTACAACATGGAAAAACAATGAAGATGTTGTGTCCTAACTACCAGGACGAAGCAGTAGTATCCACTACGTACGAACTCTCGTCACTTGGTGCGTACGTAGCCCCCAAACAAGATCACATAGCAATCAAGGTTACCTAGAGGGACAATTTCCCTCTTACGAGGTTAGAAAGGAGACTCACCTCGATACAAGCACACCTTGGACCAAGGGCCGGATCAAAAGATGCGCCAAAACTCCAAAACTACTCCTGACGGATCACAACTAGCCAAACATGATGTAATTGAATCAATTTACGGTTCAAGAAGAAGAGTTAGCAAGAATTCCTAAAATTTAACGACGATTTTTGGAATTTCAACCCCAGGCCCACGCGTTCGGATTTCAAAAATTATTGGAGGAATAGAATACCCGAAGCCTAAGGAGCGAATTTATATAATTTATTTATGAATTCAATGGCTGAAAAGGGGTAATTCACTAATTTTCCTAAAAAAAATCCCATTTACAACCCAAAACCTAGGTTTTTCCAAGAATTAGTAGTTGATTTATTTGTTAATTCATGTATGAAACTAGATAAATGAAAAGAATTTACTTACCTCTACTGAATTTGGGTCAAGAGCAGGTTCTTGGAGCTCCTAGAACTCTCTAATGGAGGTGAAATGGTTGAAAAATGAAGAAATTCCGAAATTTTGGGCATTTAAATGAGGCTGTCTATAGGGGTTCCGCACCTGCGAACTTGGGACCGCAGGTGCCGTCTCGCACCCGCGGGAAATCGGTCTCCCCTGCGGAAAAGGGCCTGGGACCCTGGGCTCGCGCCTGCGGAGTCGTGAGCCGCACCAGTGGTCCCGCTCATGCGGAAGATTTGTCGCACCTGCGAGGGGGGTCGCACCTGCGAAGGCCTTGACCGCACCAGCAGGCACAAGTCCGCACCTGCGGTCACACCAGCTACTGTGCAACAACAGTGATTTTTCCTAGTTTTTGGCCTTGTGCGGGTCAAGGAGGCACCTGGGCCTACTCGAGCCCCCGTCAAAATATACCAACAAGTCCCAAATTATTATACAGACTTGCTCGATCCTACGGATCACTCATAATATCGCTAAAACTTAAAATCACTCTCCAAAACACCTTGAATCAAATTAAGAATTTAAGAAATTCTAGAATTCACCTCATCACGCTGAACGGGCCTATACTACTCGAAATGACTTCAAATTTTACAGACAAGTCATAAGACTATACGGAACTATTCCTGATCCCGGAATTCCGTTCGGACCTCGAAAACACAAAACAGCGTCCCAAACCAAAATATTAACTTAAGGAACTTCTTGTTTCAATATTGGGCGCCGAAATGCCCCAGGTCATCAGAAACCCAATCCGAACATACGCCTAACTCAAATCATCACCCAAAGATACTATAACCGGCGAAACTCGATTCCGGGGTCGTTCACCCAAAATGTTGACCGAAGTCAAACACAGCCTTAAATGCCAGCCTTAAGGAACCAATTGTTCCTATTGCACTCAAAACACCTACGAATCACGGACCACCAGTCCCCGCAAGTCATAAATCATAAAATTCTTCTATGGGAAGTTTCATTTAGTGGAACGGGGTCCGGTAACACAAAACGACCGGGCGGGTCGTTACAGCTGTCGTGTCCCAAATTCAAGCGGAGACATTCCAGATCACCAACAATATGCCGCATCTTCTGCAGAATAAGGGATATTTCTCCGGTTCACACATTGATGATCCTCAACAACACCTGAAAAATTTCTATCGATTTGTGTAACCCAAAGGCAACCAAATATGACCCCGGAAGTCGTCAAGCTCCTACTGAATTCTCTCCCAATAAACTTCATTGCGACATGGGAGGAATTAGTCAAGCAGTTCCTGAACAAGTTCTACCCTCCCAACAAGACTACAAGATAGATTGGCGAGATATTGCAATACAAGAGAAGCCCACTTAAACATTGCAGGAAACTTGGGAAAGATTCAAAGGGATGCTAGTGAAGTGTCCTCACCACGGTATTCTAGACCAGATGCTCGGCCAAATATTCTACATGGGGATAGCGTACAATTTTAAAGAAAATTTAGACGCTTCAGCTGGGGGTGCTTTTCTGAGCAAGACATTTACTGAGTGCAAAATCCTTCTTGACAAGATGGATCAGAATTTGGGATGGATGATGAGAGGTACGACCCTGACACCAATAGTGCATTCAGTTCCTCTTGACCCAAATAATATAAATACATAGAATAGCCACACTCATGACTCAAATGAGTACACTGACAAAGAATATTGACAAGATGGGTACAAAGCAATTGCATATCTTTGATACAAAAAATGGAAGACTGTGTACCCCTTCCATCAATCAGTCTTATGTGTGTTCATGGAGTGGAGAAGGTGACAAATAGGGTCCCAGGGAAGATTTGAATTATGTTAACAATTTTGGGGGTCAGAGGAAATGAGGACAACATTAGGGGCCATCACCCAACCAACAGTACAGACCTAACATACCACAACCTGGAGGTGTACGGCCACAAGGCCAAGTGGTTCCATATCAGAGATAACAGGGCTATCAACAGGAAGACCAGCAACAGTTGCCATACCAACCACTTCATCAGCAGCAAGACAACAGCATGGTAGAGATCAACGGTATGCTGCAGCAACTCATTGGTACAAATGGTAAGATGCAAAAAAAGTTGGCAGTATACGATTTAGCAATTAAGGGGATTGAAACTCAGCTGGAGCAGTTGTCCATGGACTTAAATAATCGCCCCCAGGGAGCATTGCCGACTGACACAAACACCAACCCAAAGGAGCAAAACCTGAATTCGCTAATGGCAGTCACTCTCCAGAATGGGAGAGATTTAGAAAGGGAGTAAGAGTTAACTCAACCCAGAAGAGAGAGGCCAGCCACTCTAGTTCTATTAAAGATAGATGAATCAGTAGAACTCACGGAAGTGGTTGTTGAACAGGCCCAGGCTGAAAAAGATAAGGCTAAAGAAATTAGACAAGTTGTAGAACAAGTGGCTCCTCTTGTGCCATAGAAATCCAACAAAGAACAGCCAGAAAGCAGTGGACCAAAAGTGATGCCTGCACCATTCCCTCAGATATTGGCAAAACCAAAGAAAGAAGAGCAATACAGGAAATTCATGGAGATGCTTCGTCAAATTCAATTGAATATTACTCGGATGGATTCTTTGAGGGAAATTCCAGTATATGCAAAGATGATGAAGGACATGATGTCGCAGAAATTTGACTTTCAGGACCTATCCACAGTAACTCTGACACAGACATGCAGTGCGGTAGTGACAAGACCCATGGCTCAAAAGATGTATGATCCAGGTAGCTTCACTATTCCATATACAATTGAGAGTTATGATTTTGCAAAATCACTGTGTGACTTAGGAGCCAGCATAAACTTGATGCCTTTGGCAATATACACAAAGTTGGGCATTGGCAAAGCTAGACCGACTTGGATGCTGTTACAACTGGTTGACCACACGGTTAAAAAACCGACGGGGATTCTTGAAGATGTGCTGGTTCAAGTGGGGAATCTTGTGTTCCCTACAGACTTTTCTATTCTTGATTGCCAAGCAGACGAGGAGATTCCCATCATTTTGGGAAGGCCATTTTTAGCCACCGGAAGAGCACTGATTGATTGCGAGACTGGGGAATTAAAAATGAGGTTAAACGATCAGGAAGTGATATTCAATGTCCAACAATCCGTGAGGAGACCCAGTGAATATGAAAACTACTCACTAGTGGAAGCGGTAGATGTGATCTTGCATGACGAAGATGAGACCCTTAATACCAAAGATCCATTGGGAGTATGTTTGACAAATTTAGAGGAAATTGATGGCGAAGGGATGGCAGAGTGGGTCATGGAACTCGAAGGCCAAGGATTTTGAAAGAGGGAACCTTGATTTGAACCCCTCTATTTAGAAGAGATAGCTACACCACCCGTAAAACCATCGATTGAGACACCACCACAATTGGAGCTGAAGCCACTTCCATCCCACCTCATGTATGCTTTCTTGGGTCCCAGTTCTACTTTGCATGTTATCATATCATCTGGTTTGCTATCTGTGCAGGTAGAACAATTACTGAACGTGTTGCAAGAGTGCAAAACTGCCATTGGTTGGACCATCGCAGATATAAAAGGTATCAGCCCGGCCTTCTGCATGCACAAAATTCTTCTGGAAGAAGTGCACAAACCTTTCAGGGAACATCAACGAAGGCTAAACCCGAATATGAAAGAGGTAGTGAAGAAAAAGGTGATCAAGTGGCTGGACATGGGCATCATCTTTCCCATACCTGACGGTAATTCGGTGAGCCCCGTCCAATGTGTGCCAAAAAAGGGCGGAATGACTGTTGTACAAAATGAGAAGAACGAGTTGATCTCAACTCGTACAGTCACCGGGTGGCGATTTTTCATGGATTATAGGAAACTAAATGCAGCCACCAGAAAGGACCATTCCCCTTACCCTTCATTGACCAGAAGTTGGACAGGTTTCGGGCGATCCCATTTCTGTTTCTTGGATGGATACTCGGGGTACAATCAAATCTCAATAGCCCAAGAAGATATAGAGAAAACGTCCTTCACATGCCCGTATGGCATCTTTTCCTTTCGGAGAATGCCCTTTGGACTTTGAAATGCACCGGCCACATTCCAGTGGTGTATGTTATCCATTTTTACCGACATGTTCGAAGACATTATGAAGGTGTTCATGGATGATTTCTCCGTTGTGGGAGATTCATTCGAAGATTGTCTGTATAACCTATAAAGGGTTCTCAAACGATGTGTGGAGACAAATATGGTGCTGAACCGGGAGAAATGCCATTTTATGGTACAAGAAAGAATAGTGCTGGGATATAGAGTGTCCAAAATGGGGATTGCAATAAAACCATGCGAAATTTGATGGAATTGAGAAGCTCACACCACCCAGTTCGGTGAGAGTAGTGAGGAGTTTCCTTGGACACATCGGATTCTACAGGCGGTTCATCAAGGATTTTTCAAAGATTGCTAAGCCTTTCTGTAAGCTGCTTGAAAAAGACTAGGATTCTATGTTCTCTGATGTTTGCAGGTTTGCGTTTAAGGAGCTGAAGAAGAGACTGGTGACTGCACCCATCATTGTTGCACCCCACTAGGATCAACCATTCGAGCTGATATGTGATGCTAGTGATTATGCGGTAGGAGTAGTTTTGGGGCGTAAGGACAAAATTATGCACCCAATTTACTATGCAAGCAGGACGCTTAGTGGTGCACAGCTGAACTACACGGTCACTGAAAAGGAAATGCTCACTGTAGTGTTTGGCTTCGATAAATTCGGGTCATATTTTATTGGCTCGAAAGTTATTATTTATACTGACCATGAAGCCATTAGGTATTTTATAGTAAGAAGGAGTCAAAGCCCCGCCTGATTTGCTGGGTTCTGTTGTTACAAGAATTTGAGATGGAGATTCGTGATCGGAAAGGGGACAGATAACCAAGTGGTAGATCACCTCTCAAGGTTGGAAGGGGCAGAAAAGAGAACAGAGGTTGAAGATATCATTGAGACTTTCCCGGATGAGCAGTTACTTATTATAACGTTGGAGGAGGCACCATGGTATGTTGATATTGAAAATTACGTGGCATGCGGTATAGTACCACATGATTTCTCCTCAATTCAAAAGAAAAAGTTTTTTAGGAATTGTCATGCCTGTTCTTGGTATGAGCCTTTATTGTTCAAAATACTTGTTGATAATATGATCTGGAGTTATATCCCCGAGCAAGATCAACCCTCTGTCTTGCAGGCCTGCCATGCTTCGCCATATGGTGGACATTTTGGAGGAATCCGGACAACAGCAAAGGTGCTAGAATCAGGACTGTACTGGCCTGCATTGTTCAAGGATGCACAGGCTTGGGTCAAAAGTTGTGATGAATGTTAGAAGACGAGCAACATATCCCATCGTCATGAGATGCCAATGACCACAGTCCAAGAGGTGGAAGTATTTGACATGTGGGGGATCGACTTCATGGGGCCATTTGTCAGCTCATACGGTAACAAGTATATACTATTTGCCGTTGACTATGTCTCTAAACGGGTCGAAGCAATTGCTCTCCCAAACAATGATGCGAAAGGGGTGACTAGTTTCTTAACGAAAAATATCTTCACACGTATTGGCACCCCCCGAGCCATAGTTAGTGATGGTGGCTCTCATTTTTGCAATAGAGCGTTTGCACGCTTGTTGGAGAAATATGGAGTTCGCCATAAGGTAGACTCACCATACCACCCACAAACAAGCGGGTAGGTTGAAGTATCCAATAGGGAAATCAAAAGTGTCCTCTCAAAAACAGTCAATGCAACAAGAATTGATTGATCTAAGAAGTTGGATGATGCATTGTGGGAATAGTGCACAGCCTTCAAAACTCCAATTAGTATGTCACCATACAAGTTGGTATTTGGTAAGGCATGCCACCTCCCGGTTGAGCTCGAACATAAAGCACTGTGGGAATTGCGGCAGTTAAACTTAGACATGGAAATAGCAGGCACCAAAAAAGTCAATGGGTTGCATGAGCTTGAGGAATTCCGGCTCCACGCATTCAAGAGTGCTAGACTACATAAATAGAGGATGAAATGGATGCATGACAATCACATCTTGGATCGGACCTTCAAACCCAGCGAATCAGTGCTGCTATACAACTTAAGATTGAGGTTGTTACCTGGTAAGTTGAAGTCCCGATGGTCAGGACCGTTCAATGTGGTACAAATGTTCGCGAGTGGAGCTGTGGAGATCGAATTAGAAGATGGGACGAACAAATTCACAGTGAATGGGCAAAGGTTGAAACATTACCTTGGAATGAGTGAAGAAAAAGGGGACAACATAGTGATAACCTTGGAGGAGCCCGAATACACAAATGAGGAGTGATGGCGAGAGTCTGCATCGTGCCACGGCGTTAAATTAGGCAGTTCATGGGAGGTAACTTGTTGGTTGTTGTACTCGTCGTGCCACGACGTTAAATCAAGCACTTCGTGGGAGGCAACCCATGATTTTGTTTTGCTTTCCCTTTCGTGTTGTTGTTGTAATTGATGTACATAATACTAACCCATTTATGATTGTACAGGGCAAGAGTGGGGCATATTCGGAGAAGACGGGGTGAAGACACAACCCCGAGAAGGTAAAAGATTGATAAAAACAAAGAAAAATCGGAGCTTCGTCACCGCGGCTGCGGTAAATAACACATGTTATGTATACCCTCACCCCCCCACTATCGCGCCTAGGTAAGTACCATTATTTTTTTACTTTTCTTACTTTTTTCATTTTTCTTTTTATTTTCCAAGACTCTTCTAATCTCAGCACCCCAAATTCCTAGCCCTAAATTCCCCAGCCCCTCCCCCTTCCTTCTTCTCCCCAATGCTAAACCTCATTTCTGCCTTCTCTCATCTTCCACCTTAAACTCCCAACTTTCTTCTCTCATCCCCTCCCCCCAACCACCATGCTTATCTCCCATCCTCTCTTCAAGTAAGTCTTCTCTCTTTTTTCTATCTTAATTTTTTTCCTTGTTTTTCTTTTCTGTTGTTGGTGTACAGTATATGTTAATGGTAGATCTCCACCATGTCTAGGTTAGAAATTTTCGTCCTTTTGTAAATTAACTTAGTGTGACTTGGTGGAAAGACTTGGTGTTGTTGGGTGAAAATCATGTTGGTGGGTTGATACTAGTAGAAGATTGTGTTTGAATTTGGGGAGGGTTTGCAATCATATGGGCTAATATATGCATGTCTAGATCTATGCACACCATGTGTTTGAAAAATTGCCCATTGAGCTAAAAACAACTTTGGTAATGTGACCATCGTGGTGGGAAAGTCTGAGTAACCACCCGGGGGTCACACAAATCGAACCCTCTCTAACAATAGACCTTGTTTTGTTAGGTACAATATCTCAATCCAGGAAAAGTAGAACCAAGGCTAGTACAAGCCAGTTTGACTCTACTCAGTTTATCTCGAAGGTAGATGAGGAAAGATTTGAAGCAAAGGCAGCCCGGAAGATGGTGTATGAAGTACCTATTGATAGGTCCTCCCTGCAGATTGAAAGCCCAAAGATGTTTAATGAATTGAGGAGACACTAGTTGGACGTCTTCTTTGATGAACCAGAGGAGGCAAATATTTTGATGGTCCGGGAATTCTATGCGAATTTCCCGGAACATGCTAATAGGGTGGTCACAGTTCGAAGGATACTGGTAAATGCATCTCTTGAAGAAATACGTCGGTCATACATGCTACCGGTATTCGCAAGAGAGATGGACTACTACCAGACCTATCAGACACCACCTATAACGTGGAACCTTATTGTTCGGACAATCTATTTTGCAGGGGAACCCATATGGATAAATCCCGGCATCACTCTGAACTCCCAATCCCTCGCTTGGGAAGCCAAATGCTGGCTCACATCATCTGTAACCGATTGCTGCCTTCCAGCAACACTACAGTTGTAAACGCACCCCGAGCGGTGGTTTTTTGGTGTTTTGTCAACCATCATGACTTTGATGAGGCTTGGATAATCCATGATGAAATGCTCATTAGATCCCTGGAGATACACAAAGCGTTCTACTTCCCCTCATTGTTCACCAGGTTGTGTCGTGCTGCAAATGTTCCCGAAAATCGCATCGTCTATGGGTAGCTCGCAAAAAAGGCCCCTTTCAGGGCCAGTAAAATCACAGTTGGACAAGAGCAGCCTGTGGCTATTGATGTGGATGATGAGGAAGAGGAGATGCACACCAATTCCCCACCAGTACATGTTCCTGATGAGGCGGGTCCATCTCGGCCTCGGCGGAGCACCAGGATGTCAGCCGTGGAGCACGATTTTGCTGGCTTACGCACCTCGGTCGATAACCTCACTCTCAGAGTTGACACTCTGTCCATTCATTGTGAAAAGTCAGAGAATAAGATCATGGGCTGGCTACGCGCGATAGGACGTGCATTCGTCTCGACCCCGACTCCATCTCCGACCAAGACTAGACACTAGGGAAGTCTCCTTACCTCACTGTGTTTTATTGTTTATGGCATGAGGACATGACAACTCTTTAAGTGTGGGGTGGCGGATATCTGTTGTTGTATGTATATGTGTATATTTGTTGGTAGTTAGATTTGTTTGATAATTTCCTTGTTTTTTTATTACTGTCTAATCGGCCCGAGATAGACACCTTTCGACGGGTCTCTAGAGGGACATGAGTCGAATAAAAAAAAGAGAAAAATTATGTTGGAATCTTCCTGACAGTGCACCAGTTCTTGAGGGATTGAGTCTAAATAAAACACAAAAATATTGTTCTTTGATAGGTAGTGTATCAACTCCCCCTTGGTTTTTCTTTATGTCACAGTTCTTTTCCAGGGGTTTACATTTGAATCGGGTATAGTAAGTTTTTTTTTCTCCTTTTTTTAGTTAGGAATTCTTGGGAGAGAAACGAAAATGGAAATAGGGTCCTTAACTCTATGGTACCTGAAATAAAGATTGATTTAGTGTGACACTTAGGCTCTTTAGTTGACTCTAATAAGGCCTTAAATTGTGTGTCCAGAATGGCTCAAGTGCTTAGAGTAGAGTGTCTGATGATCCTAACTGAATTGAGTCATTTGCCATGTGTGAATGAGGCTTTGTGTATTCTGTGTTAACATTCAATGCCTAGAAGTTGCTCTCTGTGTGTACAAAGCGAAATGGTTTTCTTGTTTGGTCTGGAATGTGATTTAGGAATTTCTTTTTAACATGTCTGTATATGGTTGTCCCACCTAATTGTATATATCTTAGTGAATCTCGTTGAGCCTATAAGCCTATTTTCCTTTGCAACCACATTCCAAGCCTTACCCAGGTTTAAATATCCTATATTGTTGAACCTATCACCTCTTAGAAGCACTCGAAGTGTAATGGATATGAAAAGAAATATAAGTGTGGGGTGGTTGGTTGGGCTGTTGAACGGAATTAAGGAGACATAAAAAAGTGCATTGTTTGATAAGCAATACTACAGTCCACCAAAAAAAAGAGAGAGAGAGAGAAGTCTCACGTTGGTGATGGCTATTAAAAGAAGAGTGTGCTAAAAGAATAAGGGGTTAACACAATAGTCTAATTGTGGAATGAAGGTTTGGAAAAATCAAGAGCTTAAAAGTACACAATGTAGTGGAGTGCTTAGGGAGCTGCAGTCACTATACCCAGATGTATCATACCCGTCTCGCAGCCAACATTACAACCAAATAAAGTCCTATTTGATTCTAGACCAAATAAGCTCGATTAGTCGAGAATTACACTACGGGCGAGCTTATGGTGCATTTTTTGTGGAATAAGAATTTTTTTCTTAGGGTGAGCGAAATTTTGTATTCGAGTTCCTCAGTGTGTGATTGTAAATAATATATGTCTCCTTTGTAGTGAGTAGGAACATGATTCATGAAGGGAAGGTAAGTCTAGACCTCAGACTAAGAGTAGGAGAGCCGGTTAGGGGTATTGCGTGGCTATAAAGGAGTCCACTCTCAAGGCTAGGATGTACCACTAAAGTAGTCTACCTATGTGATATCTTCTGGGCATAAAGAGTAGGGAAGGTATCCTGTGATGATTAGGCCTGTAGAGTGTGGTTTTGTTGCTCAAGGACGAGCAACAGTTTAAGTGTGGGGTGTTGATAGTAGGCTATATAGACGATATTTACACTCTTAATGAACCTTACTTTAGTGTTGTTTTAAGATCAAAAATGACAACAAAATACTCTAAATAGTGTTTTTATGCTTTGCAAGAAATAATCTACGTTCGGGGGATACTTTGGAGCGTTTTGGAGTCGATCGCGGGAGTATAAGGCCAGTCAAGAAGAACCCGAGTGAAAAGAAGCAAGAAAAAGGTGAAGATGGCTGGAGTGGGATCCACCGCGGTCGACTCCAGCTGGAACGCGGTGGGCAAAAAAATATGAGGCAGAACTTATGCAAACCACTGCGACTGCAGTCGATCCGAAAAAAACCTAGAAAATGCAGGGACTTAAGTGTAAAAATGGGAGAAAATAGCCTAGCCCTATTTAAACCCTATAAACTCGTCCAAGAAAGTTTAATTCTTGGTCATCCAAAGCCCGATCCAGACATACGCCCAAGTCCAAAATCATTATACGAACCTGCTAGAACCTTTAAATCCCAATTATGAGGTCGTTTACTCAAAATAAACCCTTAGTTAATTCTTCCAACTTAAAGCATCTGAAATAAGAATATTCTTTCCAAATCAACTCTGAACTTCCCGAAATTCAATTCTGATCACGGGTATGAGTCATAATACCTGAAGTGAAGCTGCTCATGGCTTCAAACTGCCGAACGACACACTAGAGCTCAGAACGACTATTCGAGTTGTTACAACCAGTCCCCTTTATATTTATTATGGTAGCCCTTCGAGACCCCTAACACCTCTCTAATATCTTGTACAATGAAATTCGATGTCGAGGTCTATATATAACTCACGTCCCCATTACTCCTCAAGGCCCGCATAGTTTTCAAGTTCTCCCTTAATTGTACGAAAATCTCCCTAGTCAAGGCTCCCTACTTGATCTTTGGTTGTTAACACGTGTCTCTCTTGCTCCTCCGTCTCTTAATCTCCAAATCTATTACCAAGATCCTATTTTGGGTCATATGTTATATCTCGAAATAACTTTGCAATCTAAGTATAAACATATATCGCCCTTTCTAAGGAAAAGATAGTCAATATGGGTCTTGGCTACCTTCTATGAAAGATGACAAAATTCTGCTCCCTATTTGGGAAACATGAGTTAGCTATAACCCAATCAAACACTCTAGAAAAATCTAAAATTGAAGTACCATCATCATTTCTAACACCAAATCTGAAGCCGCCATACACATCATCATAATATCCAATAGACGCGCCAATATGGCCATCGAAATCTCCACATATGCATAGCTTGTTAGAGTGTGGAATACCTTGCACAACCTCTTCCAAATCCACACAGAAGTGCCTTTAATTTCCTCTCCCAATCCCGCTTGAGGTGCATAATCACTAATAACATAAACATTTCGCCCCCCAACAGCTAGCCTAATAGCCATTAGTCTATTTCTCACATGTCCCATATCTACCACTAGCTCCATGAGTTCCCTATCACCCAAAATAGCTACCTCATTCCTCCTCCTTACACTTCCTGAGTACCATAGCGTAATCCAATATATATTCTGAGCCCTAGTACCCACCCATCTAGTCTCGTGGACACAAGATATATTGATCTTCCTCTTCAGGAGAATATTAGTTAACTCTTTAGACTTCCTCGTTAATGTCCCTATGTTCCAATACCTTATTCCCAACTAAGAAGCACCCTTACCCCCTCGCCCCCTAACCCATGTCCCACCCTAGGACATGACCTTATTCTACTATTGTTTACCACTGCCACTATAGGAATATAAATCAAACCATATCAAATATAAGCCAATAAGCAAAAGGAAAAAGTAATGCCTAGAGCTTAAGACACTAATTAAAGGCCAAGATATAAAAAAATAAGCAAGTAATATTTTTCTAAAGCAATAATTAGACTGAGCTAGAAAATTTGCAGGGAAACATTATAGAAGAAAAGAATTAGTAAATAAAGTAAAAGAGACTTATCTTCCCTATAAACAAGCCAACAAGCACCAAACAAAACTAAGGCAATTTATGCACTTTACAATATATAAGATAAAGGAAATTCAGCGGATCGGAGGTACCGATCCTAGAAGGACAGAACCTGCTTATGGCTTGGGACCTGGACGCTTACGGACACAACCACAAGACCTATAGTAGAGGGTAGAGGATAGAAGAAAGGAAAGAGGCAAAGAAGAAGAAGAAGAAGAAGAAAAATCGCAGTATGAGGGTTACCTGCGACCTTCAAGGCGGGAATGGGGAGAGAATGGATATAGAGGGAAGAAAGAGGACACGGGAGAGAAGGAACAATGGAGAGGAGGGGTAGGAGGAGAGAAGACAAGATAGAAGAATGGGAGGAAGCTCTTACATAGGTTTTTTAGCAGGCTTCCTGTGGTGGCACAAAAGGTAAGGGGAAGTGGTTGTAGGCTGTCAGTGGTGGCTCGAGGAAAAAGGAGGGGAAAGTTTGTTACTAGTGATAAAAGAGAGAGAGTCAGAGGAGCGAGGGAGAGAGATTCAGCAATTCAGAGCCAACAAACAAAAAAGCCTAAGTGTCACAACTAAGGAACCCACCTCTTTCAAGTCATCACAAAGTCAAGAAACGTTATCTCCAATTAACATACTGATAATAGATTCTTCATTCCTGCTTAAAAAACTAACTATACCGGGCTTCCTTAGAATTGAAAAAATGTCACTTTTCTAAGATGCTAAGGAATTTTTGTTTGAATTCTTGTTGAAGATCGTTGCTTACCATTTCATATAAGCACCTCTCTTTGAATTAGAGAGGTCTTATGCTTTAATGGGTGTGGGCCCCACATTCAAGGCTTGGTGTCACATAACCTTTTCAAGTCTGCCACATTTCAATCTCTTTTAAGAGTCATAAAATTGAAAAGAGGGTGCTGCCACGTTTATGAGGGGGGGGGGGGGGGGGGGGGTGGTTATGTTTATTCAAAGTCCTTAATTAATTATCCATCAATTCCTTAATTAACTAGGTAATCTTCCATTAACCAATAATAAACCAATTACCCACATAATTAAAAATTATCTCAAATTACTGAGAATACTGCTCACTTTTAACATACTTTATGTACTCTATTATCGTGGTCATGGGGTACTTTTTATGGCACTAATCCATAAATATCAGGTATTATCGCTCGCATTGTATTATATCCCAAATTGACAACCTTTGACGAAACTCATTTTCTTTGATTCATTTATCCTTTAACCTTCACAGCACTTACCTATCGCTTGTTATAAATAGCATAAATACTTATAACCTCATGATTATCTCATGCCCAAGTCTACGTCGATTATCTGAAGATGAAACTTTCACGTACGAAAACACGAGATGTAACATCCTTCCCCCCTTAGAAACATTCGTGTTCTCGGGATCCATATAATTTTTTGCAGAGTCGCCTTTGTAACAGTATTACTATGAATCCTTCATGTAGAGGACTCACTAATTCAAAGCCACATATTGCCACAATCATCACTCGCGACAATGGCTTCGCACGCCCAATGATAATAACAAATACAAGAATCCATACACGTACCTTAAGGCTATGATATCTCATTCATATCCTTCTGTGGAAGAGGAAATAAGTGAGAATACCTAGAATTCATGTCTTCTTCGGATTCCCAAGTCATTTCTTCCGCATTATTGTTTCTCATAAGTACTTTCGCCGAAGCAAGGTTTTTAGTCCTCAGTCTCTAAACCTGTCTGTATAATATAGCATTGCGAGTTTCCTCATATGATAGCTGCTCTGTAACCTGAATATCGTCAACTCACATGAATCTAGAAGGATCTCCGATACATTTACGAAGCATAGACACATGAAAGACTAGCTATACAGACTCCAAGTCATAAGGCAAGTCTAACTCATATGCTACATGGCCTACCTTGCGTATGATCTTATATGGTCCAACATACCGAGGGCTAATTTTTCCTTTCTTACCGAACCTCATAACGCCTTTCATCAATGATACCTTTAGGAATATGCAATCGTCAACCTCAAACGCCTAGTCTCCTCATCGATTATCCGCATAAGACTTCTGACGGCGTTGAGTTGCTAATAGCCTTTCCTGAATGAGCTTAATCGTATTGATTGCCTATTGTACCGATTCTGGCCCTACTAAGTTAATTTCCCCAATATCAAACGATTCTTATAGGCAACCTGCACTTTCATCCGAAAAGAGCTTCATACGGAGCCATCTAAATATTGGAATGATATATATTATTATATGCGAACTCAATAAGCGGAAGATGATCATCCCAGCTTCTCTTGAAGTCTATCACCCAAGCATGTAACATATCCTCAAGTGTATGAATAGTACGCTCAGCCTGTCCGTCTATTTGGGGTTTAAATATTATACTGAGACTTACCCGAGTCCCTAATCATTTTTGGAAGGACCTCCAAAAATTAGTTGTAAACTGAGATCCTCTATCCGAGATAATAGCCATAGCAACACCATGTTGTCGTACTATATCCTTAATGTAAAGCCTTGCGTAATCCTTTACGGAATAGATAGTCCTAACGGGCAGAAAATAGGCTGATTTTGTAAGTCTATCAACAATCACCCATATAGAATAGAACATATGCTGGGTACGAGGTAGGCCTACGATGAAATCCATATTGATTACTTCCCACTACCAAGTCAGAATCTCAATAGCCTGCAATAATCCACCGGGTTTTTTGTGCTCAATCTTAACCTGCTGACAGTTAGGGAACTGAGCAACAAACTCTGCTATATACTTTTCATTCCGTCACAACAATATATTTCCCTTATACCATGATACATCTTTGTTGTTCCTGGATATATAGAATAATGAGAATAGTGAGACTCTCCCATAACCTGTCGGCGCAACCCTACAACATTAGGGACACATAATCGTCCTCGATATCTGAGGACCCCATCTCCTGTAATATCAAATGGTGTATTCTCCCTCTGAACATTTTTATCCCTATAATGAGCTAACACGTGATTCTCATACTGGTGTTTCTTCACTTTAGTTATTTAAGAGGATGTTGTCGTGTCCTGAATAGTAATTCTGTTATCACCTGAATCCAATAGTCGAACTCTAAGACAAGCTAGCTGATGAATCTCATGGGTTATTCCTCTCTTCTCTAGCTGTAAATATGACAGACTACCCGTATATCTACAGCTGAGGGTGTCAGCTACCATATTCGCCTTCCCAGATGGTATAAAATATCAACGGCATAATCTTTAAGTATATCTATACTGAAGGCTCTTATGATCCATATAGATATCAACATGAATGGCGTACAATTAGTGCCTCTACATCTTTAGTGCATTAATCACTGCGACTTTCTTAGTTGCCTAGAAGCATAAGCTACAATCTTACCATGATGCATTAGTACACAATCCAATCTAACGCCTGAAGCATCACAATAGATAGCGTAATCATCAGCCTCGTTTGGGAGCGTTAGAACTGTGCTGGAGTTAATCTATCCTTCAATGCCTGGAAACTCAGTTCACAAGCATTAGTCCATTGAAACTTTGGTCCCTTCTGAGTCAACTTTGTCAGTGGTGCTGAAATAGAAGAAAATCCCTCTACAATTCTCCTGTAATAACCTACCAAACCGAGAAAGTTACGAACCTCCCTCGGTGTTGTGGGTCTAGGCCAAGTCTTTACTGCCTCAATATTTTTTGTATCAAACGGGCTACCCTCACCCAAAATAATATTCCCAAGGAAAGCTACAGAGTTCAACAAGAATTCACATTTAGAGAATTTTGCATACAACTTCCCTTTTTGTAGAACTCTGAGCACCATAGGCAAATGACCTGCATGCTCAGTCTTTGAACGAGAAGACACCAATATACCATCAATAAATACAATCACGAACAGATCTATAAAGGGTTTGAACACACGGTTCATTAAGTCCATGCATATTGTTGGGGCATTGGTCAAACCGAATGATATAATGTGAAACTCAAAATTCCCATATCTGGTTCTGAATGTTGTCTTCGTAATATCCTTCTCCTTAACCCTTACCTGATGGTACCCGGACCTCAAGTCTATTTTTGAGAAAAACTTGGCACCATTCAACTGATCAAATAAATCATCAATCACCGGGAGCGGGTACTTATTCATGATCCTCACCTTATTCAATTGTCTATAATTAATACACATCCGCCAGGAACCATCTTTCTTCCTCATAAATAACACAAGTGCTCCCCACCATGATGTACTAGGTCTGGTAAAGCCTTTTTCAAGCAAGTCCTTTAGTTGTTCCTTCAACTCTTTCAACTCAGTGATGGCCGTTCTATGTGAAGGAATAGATATTGGTTCAGTATCTTGTAGTAGGTCAATAGCAAACTCAATTTCTTGCTCTGGCGAAAGACCTGGAAATTCATCGGGAAACTCATTAACCATAGGGATATATTGAATGGTTGGTGGCTCTACTTTCACATCTTGTACCCAAACTAAGTGATAAATATATCCCTTTCTGATCATCTTCCTTGCCTTGAGATAGGAAATAAATCTACCTCTCGGCGAGGCAATATTACCTTTCCATTCCAAAACAGGCTCCCCGAGAAATTGGAATCGGACCATCTTTGATCTACAATCAACGTTGGCATAACAAGAAGACAACCAATCCATACCCAATATAACATCAAATTCTACCATATCTAACTAGATTAGGTCAACTACTGAAGATCGACTATAAACTACTACTATACAACCTTTGTATACCCGCGTAGCTATCACTAGATCCCCAACAGGTGTGGACACCTCAAAAGGTTTAACCAACTCAGGTTTTATTCCAAACTTACTAGAAACAAACTCAGTAACACAAGATAAGGTGGAAACTGGATCAATCAGTGCATATAAATCATATGAGGAGAGTGATAATATACATGTAACAACATCAGGTGACGATTACTGATCCTGTCGTCCTACAAATGCATATATGCGGTTGTGAGGACCGCTCTAGCTAGATGTTCCACCTCTGCCTCTACCTCGACCGGTTCGTTCTTGTGAACCTTGTTCAAGGGGGCATACTAATGATGACGAACCAGCTATAGATCCCGTTGGCTGAACTATTCTTTCATCACCACTCGTCGGATAATCCCTCATAACATGGCCTGGATAACAACAAGTATAACAAACACCCAACCCCAAATGGCACTACCGGGCATGCTTCTTACTACACTGAGCACATTGTGTCAAGGGCAGCCTCATCTGACTTGACTCGCCCCTTTACTAAGAACATGAGGCCCTAGAATTCTGACCATGACCTGAATATGTGGAATGATCAAATCCCTTACCGGCAAATGGAGGGGGTGCTCTATCCAATGGCTGGCTGGATACCTCGGGTATTGTTGTCTCTGACAACCTTAAAACTCTCCAGAATGACCCGAAGACCTTGCTCTCTTAGTTTGATCCCTATCATGCTCACGATCGTCCCTCTACTTCTTCTTACACTCATCTACGCCCTGAGTGTATGCCTTGATACGAGAAATATCTATGTCTGCCTGAAGTGAAACTGACATACAATCATCAAGCCAGTGCGGCTCCAACCCTATCACGAACTGGTGAACTTGATCCTCCATATTAGATGCAATAGTGGGAGCACACCTAGCAAACGAATCAAACTGATTGTACTCACGAACACTCATGTTACCCGAACGAAGCGTTAAGAACCTATCAATTATGTCCCTTCTAACCTCTAGTGGCAGATAGTGATGAAGGAAAGCTTTTGTAAATTCCTGCCATACTGCTGGAGGGGAATTCTCACCTCTAGATAACTCCCAAGACTGGTACCAATTAACTACAATATCCTGAAGTCTATAGGCAGATAGGTCAACTGATTCAGTCGTAGTGGGCTTCATTACCCTAAAAGTCCTATGTATTTTATCAAATAAATACCTGAGGATCTTTTTTAGGATCTCCTCCAGTGAATACCGGAGGGTCCAGATTAACAAAATCACGAACACTCGCACTGACGAACCTATTTGCATGAGAAATACCTACTTCCTGACGCAGAGCCTGTGCTGCTACTAATTTATTTAATAGCTGAATAACATCTCTCATCTCCTGACCCGGTGCATCTGACTGACGAGTTGGACGTACAGGGGCAGGCGCTGAAGCTGATGCCCCTCAGAGCTCCTCTGGATTGGGCAGGGTATGTGAGGCATGAGATGGAATCTCACTATCATACTCTCCTCGAGCCCTAGTAACTTGTGGTGCTCGACTAGTAGTCTCATCCACCACGGACTTGCCCTTCTGGGTGGCTATAGCCTTCTTCGGCATTACTAAAAGCATAACAAATCGTTAGGAAAATGAATTATTATATCGCACGATGTATGTTAAGAAGGAAGATAACATACTATATGTCCTTTAGCCTCCTACCTATAAGTGTGATACACAACACACCCATAAACAAGAATCTACTAGCCATAGTTTGTAGATAATCCTAGGGCAGAACAACTATAATACCACTTTTGTGATGACCCAATCCCATGGGCCATGACGAGTGCCCTAGTCCTAACTGTCGAACACCCTTAAGCATGTGTCTAAGATATAAACATGAATAACATATGTTGAATGATGAGAATAACATGCGTGAGGGAAACCTGTCCAAAAGACATATTTACATATACTTGGGGAATACGTAGGGCGAGCCGAAAAGGCTACCATAGACAACTATATAGGCCACTATATATACGGCCCACAGACCTCTAATAGAATATAGAGATGTACAAGGACAGGACTAGGCCCCTTCATACCTATATATGTACACAAACATATCGTACCAAAATCAAAAGCAGCTCCGGATAAAATGGAGCACACCAACTCTCATTGATCAAGGATCCTAAGAAAGAGGACCATCAGCTTGTCTACCTACACCTGCGGTCATAAATAGCAGGCCCCGGGAAATAGTTCGTCAGTACGAATAATGTACTGAGTATGTAAGGCATGAAAATCAGTACATAAAAGACATAGATGAAGCATGAAATAAACAATTCCTCCTATAAGTCTAAATAACTTTGTAAATCCTGAAACATTAATCATTTCATGCATGTGCTTATAAAAGGCAAGTCAAGCATAGGTATAGGTGTACATAATATCATCAAGCCTTTGAGGGCATCCCCTCGTATTATCTCTGCCACTGTGGGCAAAATCATCAACATATACTAGCTGATCAGGTAGTGGTGTGTATATGACGTCATAACCTTTTCCCATATCCCATATACATAGAATATAGACATATATAACATCATCTGGTCATGGGTCAATGTACATGTATAAATGAGTGAAATGCATAAAAAGTACGTTAATAAGATCTATATACCTTTCAGATAAACTTTATCACTACGTATTTTGCTGAGACCCGTGAATAGAAGATATAATAATATGTCACATTGAGAATCAAGAACATAGACACCCCTAGTACTTCTATGAATAGTGACATTTATGAAGGTGTGTGTTTTCTTGTTTCGTTTATATAATTGGGATCATGCCAAAAATAAAGAATGATAGCCTTAACATACCTGAACCAATTCTGTAGACAATTCTTCTAACCCATGACAATCACGATAAAACACGTGACAGCAATATCGGAGTAGGGAAAAATCCTTATAATATTCTTGAGAAAGAAGATACTAGGCTTTCTTAGAATTGCAACAATGTCACATTGCTAACATGTTAAGGAATTTTTGGTTGAATTCTTGTTGAAGATTGTTTCTTACCGTTTGATATAAGAACCTCTATTTGAATTAGAGAGGTCTTATGCTTTAATGGGTGTGGGCCCCACATTTCAATGCTTGGTGTCACATAAACTTCTCAAGTGTGCCACTTTTCAGTCTCTTTTAAGAGTCATAAAATGGGAAAGGGGGTGCTGCCACGTTGGGGGGTTAAGTTTATCCAAAGTTCTTAATTAATTACCCACAAATTGCTTAATTAACTAGTTAATCTCCCATAAACCAATAATTAACCAATTACCCACATAATTAGGAATTATCTCAAATTACTTAGAATAATACTCACTTTTAACACAATTTATGTACTCTATTATCGTGGTCATGGTTTAACTTGTATGACACTAATCCACAAATACCGGGTATTATGGCTCAGATCGTATTATATCCCAAATTGATAACCTTCAACGAAACTCATTTTCTTTGATTCTTTTACCCTTTATAACCTCACGATAATCACATCCCCGAGTCTAAGTCAATTATCTGAAGATGAAACTTTATCGTACGCAAATGCGAGATGTAGCATCAACTCTCAGTCAAACTTCCCAACTTTCATATTTTCGTCAATTCAACCCAAAACGACCTATGGACCTCCAATCGATATCTAGAGATACTCTTAAGTCCAAAATCACTATACAAGGTTATCGAACCCATCAAAACTGTATTCTGGAGTTGTTTACACATAACTCAATTTCAGGTAAATTTTTTTAACTTAGGCTTCTAACATTGGGACTAAGTTTCCCAATTCATTCTGAAACATTCTTGGAATCAAACCAACCACCCCAGCTAGTCATATAACAACAAATGAACATAGATAATAAATAAATTGGGAACCAGCTACAATACTCAAAATGACTAGTCGATGGATACATTTTCCCCCTCTTAAATATATATTCATCCTCGAACGGGTCTATAGTGGTACATGGAGTCTCAAATAGGTTTTTTTAGTTTCTCCGGATCTCCCACTCGGTCTCTCAAGTGGCCTCCTCGACTGGACAACCTCTCCATGGAACTTTCACTAAAACTATACTCTTTGATATCAACTTTTGGACTTGCCGATCAAAAATGGCCACCGACTCCACATCAAAAGTCCAATCTCTATCTAATTGAACCGTGCTAAAGTCCAAAACATGAGATGGGTCACTATAGTACTTCTAAAGCATGAAAACATGAAACCCCGGGTGAACACCCGATAGACTAGGTAGCAATGCAAGCTTGTAGGTCGCCTCTTCAATCCTCTTAAGCACCTCAAAAGGGCCAATATATCAAGGTTTCAACTTGCCCTTGTTCATGAACCTCATAACACCGTTCATTGGTGAAACTCTAAGTAATACCTTCTCTCCCACCATATAGACAACATCACCAACCTTCTAATGGGCTTAAATCTTCTATCTAGATTGTTCTGTGTGAAGTTGTTCGTGAATTAACTTGACCTTTTCCAAAGCATCCTCAACCAAATCAGTATCCAATAACCTAGCCTCACCCGACTCAAACCAACAAATCGGAGACTGACTCGCCTCCCATATAAGGCCTCATACGGAGCCATCTTAATACTTGAATTGTAACTGTTATTGTAGGCAAAATCTACAAGCGGTGCAAACTTATCCCAAGTACCCCTCGAATCCATAACATAAGCGTGTAACATATCCTCCAATATCTGACTGGTGCACTAGAATTGTCTATCCATCTGAGGGTAGAATATTTTACTCAACTCTACTAATGTGCCTAACTCTCACTACATCGCTCTCCAAAACTATTGTGTGAATTGCGTACCCCGATCAGAAATAACGGACACTAGCACACTGTGAAGGCGAATGATCTCGCGGATATAGATCTCAACCAACCGCTCTAAAGAATAGGTAGTCGCCATCGGAATGAAACGTGTGGACTTAATCAACTGGTCCACAATCACCCAAATAGCATCAAATTTCTTCAAATTTTATGGGAATCCAGCAATGAAGTCTATAGTGATACGCTCCCATTTCCACTCAGGAATTTAAAACCTCTGAAGCATAGCGCCCTGCCTCTGATGCTTGTACTTTACGTGCTGATAGTTCAAGCACCGAGCCACATACTCCACTATATATTTCTTCATTCTTCTCCATCGATAGTGCGTGCTGTCTTAAGTCCTGATACATTTTTGCGGCACCTGGATAAATGGAATACTGCAAACTTTGGGCCTCCTAAAGCATCAAATCACATAACCCATCCACATTATCCACACAAATCAGACCCTGCATCCGCAACACCCCCTCACCTCCAATAGAAACCTCCTTCGTATCACCACACTGAACCGTGTCCTTAAGAAAAAATGGGGGTCGTTATACTGACGCTCTCTGATGCAATCATGAAAGGAAGACCATGAAACCACGAAAGCTAGAACTCATCTAGGCTCCGAAACATCTAACCTCACGAACTGATTGGCCAAGGCCTGAATATCTGATGCAAACACTCTCTCACTAAAGGAAATATATGCAACGCTACCTATACTCAACACCTTTGTACTCAAGGCATCGGTTAACACATTGGCCCTCCCGGGATGGTACAATATAGTAATATCATAGTCTTCTAACAGTTCCAACCATCTTTGATGCTTCAAATTTTGATCATTTTTCTTGAACAAGTGATGTAGACTCCAATGATCCTTAAATACCTCACAAGAAACACCTTATAGATAATACCTCCAAAGTTTCAATGCATGAACAATGGTTTCCAACTCTAAATCATGAATGGTGTTGTTCTTCTTATGGGTCTTTAACTGACGTGAATCATATGCAATCACTCTATCCTCCTGAATTGGGCACCCTTCTGGGTCAATCTAGTCAAAGGTGCAGTAATGGACGAGAAATCCTCCATAAAATGACGATAATATCTGGCAAAGCCAAGAAACCTTCGAATCTCATTAGCTGAAGACGATCTAGGCCAACTCTCAACTACCTCAATCTTCTTCGTATCTACCTTGATCCCCTCACTGGACCCCACATGCCCCAAGAACACCACATAGTCGAGCCATAACTCACCCTTGGAGAATTTAGCATAATGCGTCTTCTCGCTCAACATTTATAGTACCATCCTTAGATGTTGTGTATGCTCCTCCTGGCTATGTGAGTACACCAGGATATCATCAATAAATACTACGAAAAACAAATCGAGATATGACTAGAATACACTGTTCATCAGATGCATGAAAGTTGTTTGGGCATTGGTAAGCCAAAAAGACATCACAAGGAAGTTGTAGTGACCATAGTGAGTAATGAATACCGTCTTCAAAATACCACAGTCCTGAATCATCAACTGATAATACCCAGACCTCAAATTAATCTTCGAGAACACTCTAGCTCCCTGAAGCTGGTCAAATAAGTCATAAATGCGCGGCAAAGAATACTTGCCCAATATTGTAACTTTGTTCAACTTCCTATAATCAATGCACAACTATATAGTTCCATCTTTATTCTTCACAAATAGAACTAGTGTGCCCCAAGGCAAAAAACTAGGCCTAATGAACCCCTTACCGAGAAGCTTCTGAAGCTGCTCTTTTAATTTCTTCAACTTCGCTAGTGCATTACAATATGCAGGAATAGAAATGTACTGGGTACCCGGCACCAAGTCAATACCAAAGTCAATGTCCCTGCTTGTGTGCCCGGCAGGTCTAAATAGTAGGAGTATCAGCACCAACATCCCTCACAAAGGCCAAATATGTCAAACATACATTACCAACCATTTGTTGGGCCTTCAAATATAAGATCGCTATACTAGGAACATACTTTAGAGAAACTCTCCAATCAATCCTAAGCAATTCCAATATCGCCAATTTTATGATCTTAGTGTGACAATCCAGCGTAGCATGACATGGTGACAACCAATCCATGCCTAGAATAACGTCAAAATCAACCATACTAAGTAGTAAGAGATCAAATCTCATCTCTAATCCCCCAATAATCACCACACATGACTGATATACACGATCCACAATAATAGAATCACCCACCGGTGTAGATACATGAATAGACATAACTAATGAATCACGGGGCATATCCAAATAATGAGCAAAATAATATGATAAATATCAATAAGTGGAACCAGGATCAAATAATATGGAACCATCTCTGTGGAAAATTGAAACAATACATGTGATCAATATATCTGAAGCAACAACATCCGGACTAGGGGAAAAGCATGGAATTGAGCCTAACAACCACTTTATCGGCCTCCCCCTCTAGGGAGACCTCGAGCTGCCCGAATCCTACACGGAGCTGGCTGAGTGGGTGGTGAAGTAATTGGTGCAGAAGTGATAGCCTGAACCCTCTACTAAATCGAATAACCCATAAGACGCGGACAATACCTCCTCACATGCTCCAACTCTCTATAGTGAGGCGTTAGACCCATAAAGCCAGGCCTAGCCTGGCTATAATGGGGCATTTGGGGCTTAACGCTTGGGTCCCGGGTACGGTCAATTCCCAGTTTTGAAGGTTCTAAGTGTTTCCCGATTTGAATAGAAGTCTCCTACACGGTTAGGGTTTGTCCCAAACTTATAAATAGACCCAAAAATAGAACTTTGAGGGATTATTCACGATTTTTTCAGAGGATTGACGTGAGTGGACGTCGAGGAACACACACCACAATTGAAGGAGGCTTCTACTTAGTTTTTCGTCTCTTCTCTTCCTTTAATTTCATAGTTAATTAGTTCTAGAGTTTTGGGTGCTACATGAACGTTGTAGTTTGAAGCTTGAATTATTCTTATTATTTTATCATATTGGTTTATTTATTCAATCTTGCACTTAATTATTTTATTGCTTGATCAACAATTGAATACTATCTACGAATCTAGGATTGAACTCGGGAGAGGGAATTCTAGATTGCATATAAGATTGGGTAGAGCAAGATCTTAACCCTTCAGGGGAGCGGATTTGCGGTTAGGATAGGAATATACCTAATCTCCTTGCTTGGTTATTATACGGGAATTATTAATGTGTTCTTGTTAATCCTAATTTCATAGGAATATAGACGTTAGGTTAGCTTGAATAGGCGAGTTGTACTTCGGGAGAAGGCTACGAGCAATATTAACCTCGTCAATCAATAAACCAGATAAATTTATTAGACGATTTAAATGGAAAACTCAACAGGATTGTTTGCTAACCCATAGTTCTAGAATATCGGCTCTTATTGAATTCGTGTCTAAGTTCACCAATTTGTTTCCTTAATTTTATAGTTTACTATTCTATATTAATTTTAGTTAACTATTCATACTTTAGTATTCGCTTGAATAGATTAATTGTTTGGGTTTAATTTAGTTGATAGTTAATCAAAAGTCCCTGTGGGTACGATATCTGGACTTACAATCCTATATTACTTGCCGACCACGTATACTTGCATGTGCGTTTGGGATCCAACACAACTCCTCCCTGCGAGTCTAAGCAACAAAATTCTCTTTGAAGAGAACTGAGAACTCATGCCACGTAAGTCGTGCAGCGCCGACTGTCCTGCTCAACTCATAGGCATCACACATCTGAAGGCTTCCTATGATAGCTAATAAGTAGTAAATGAGAATCCATTTGTCTCCAGAATAATCGCCGTGTGAAGGATCAACAGGCACCAGTCTAAGAATTCCCGAGCATCCTCTAACTCAGCCTCAGGCCTCCCAAACTGCTCTAGCCTCTTCTGCTCCTCATCACTCATAGGTGGACCAAACTAGGCCCGAGCAGCTACAACTGAATGGGGTGCTAGTACCCACGGTTCTGAAGAGTACATGCGGCGGGAGTCTGCGCACCTTCCCGGCCTGAGAAGTGGTTGGTGCAGCCAGAACTGAGACTGCCTAAGCCAGACTCGTGCACATTGTAAATATCTGGTCCAAAGCCTCCTGAAAGCCTCGAATCACAATGGGAACAACTGGTGCCTAAGTTGGTCTCACCGGCTCAGCTAGATCTGGTATCTGCTCTTGAGCTAGAGCAATTTGTGGCTGCACAAGTGCTGCTCTAGCTGCAGTACGAGCTGCACCTCGGCCTCTACAGTGGCCACGACCTCTCGCGGCCTTAGTTGTTGGTACTGGTGGTCGTCCGCCTGATCCACTCGCATGTGTCTTCTCCATATGTGAGAGAATATAATAATAGAAGTTTAGTTTCCAGAATTAACAACTCCGCACGACAAGAATACCGATCCGCAAGATTGTACTAAACCTGCTTATGACTCGTGAGACCTAGGTAACCTAGTGCTCTGTTACCAACTTGTCACGACCCTAAATCCCAACTTTTTGTGCTAACTCTTAACACATTATTAGACAAGTCGAACATCACATAACAACTACACATTTGAATTTGAAACATGATTTAATAGGTTCAACAGTGGAAAGTCTCATAAATAACTGATAAAAATGGTTGCAGCTCCACTATAACAATCCCAAAATCCTGGTGTCACCGAGTGCATGAGCTACTAAATGAAAATATAGTCTAAATCTCTAGTACACCTGTCTAAAAAATTGAAACAATATTGAATAAAATGAAAGGGAAGGAGACTCAAGGTCTGGGGGCGTCATAGCAGCTACCTCAATGGTATCCGAGGAGATATTGACACCAAATCTAACAACCATCATGTCCATATGTACCTGGATCTACCCACGAACTGCATATTGTAGTATGAGTACAACCGACTTAATGTACTTAATAAGTAACAGGACCAACCTTGGGCTGAAAGTAGTGACAAGCTCAGAAAGATATTGTCTGAATCAAGATAATGACAACACATAATAACTGCGTAATGATAGTAATAACTCAGAGAAACTTCCATACTCAGCTCGTACATAGTATAATAATTTAGACATGCGTTAAAGTTTGAAAATTTAAGCCCAACACTAATAAAAATATGACAAGTACAGCTAGCATGAGGAATGTTACATTTCTATGCCTACATGTCAAATATTCATGTCAAATATAATGTATCATAGTGATAATCCGAAGTGCTTTAATTCTCAGAGTACTTAATCTATCTATATCATTTCCCACTCATCACACACAATCATTCAACATTGTGCGGGTGTATGGCATCAATACCCCTCAACAAAGCACGTGTATATAAATCATTGTGTCTGCGCTCACTACTGGTATGTCAGACTCTGGAGGGGCGGATCCTGCCCAAATGCCAATGTAAAGCCTATAAGCACTGTTGCAGCGTGCATCCCCATCCACAATAATGAGTAAGCCAATAAGGCATGCTATTGCGCACAACCACACTCACAATCCAACTTCCATGCCCAACTCATTCCTCAATCTCTCCAGTATCACGGGATCAGAAGTCTGATACTACTCAGCCCAAACAGTGAAACAATAATATAATAGTAAATGATAATAGAGACTTATATATGATATGCATATGAATAAACATGACTGAGTAGGTAATTGCAGTTTAAGAAAATAACTTAACAGTAGAAATGACCTCAATGGGTCCCAACAGAATAAGCACATAGCCTAAACATGATTTCTAACATGAATCACGGCTCAGTTATTCTAACACATAGGAATTACACGGATAAAGCAAGACTAGGTAAATACAAGGTATCACAGAATCAACCAAGTCATAATTACCACGGTGCACGCCCACACGCCCGTCACCTAGCATGTGTTACTTACCTCAATGCTCCAACAAACCCTTGCCTCACGAATGGGCCTCCGAATGACTCGAATCTAGTCACAAACAACTCAATATGATCAATACAAGTTATAGGAATCGATCTGATAAAGCGAAATTCTTTAACCAAATTCAAATAGCCAACCCAAAACGTCAACTCCGAGCTCACGTATTGAAGCAGGGAAAAATTCAAAAAAATCGAACACCCATTCAATAATGAGTCCAACCATACTAAAATCATCCAATTTCGACCACAAATCAAACCTCAAATCCCCAAATCATACTCTTCAATACCTAGTCCACGAATCCCAAAAACATTACTCAAAAACACATCATCTAGGTGGGAAATCAATGGATATTAAATATTAATTAGTAAAAGTGATAAAAAAACATTCTTACATCTCAACATCTAGTGAAATCCCTCTTAACAAAAACCACAAACCAAGCTTCTAAAGTCCAAAAATGAAGAAAAGACTGAAACCCTCGTTTATATCTTTCTGTCCAAGATTTTCGCTTTTGCGGACTCACCAGTCGCATCAGCGGCACCACTCTTGCGGAAGATATCTGACATCTACGGAGTTTCATTAAACTCCTGACCAGCCACTTTTGGGACCCAAATCTCACTTCTGCGGGTCCACTTCTGTGGTCCAAGCCCCACACTTGCAAGAGCACACCTGCGGAAGCCTTCCGCTTCTGCAATCACGTAGGTCCTTACTAAAATTTGCATCTGCGGTATCTTCATCGGATCTGCGGCCTCGCATATGCAGAAATACCATTGCACCTACTACCACTTCCTAACTCACTCAGGACCACACTTGCAACCCCATGGCCGCTTCTGTAGATCCGCACATGCAGCCAAAACCTCGCTGATGCGGTTGCACCAGAACTGAAACATGGCAGATTATGCATAAGTCCAAAAAATAATCGAAAATTGAACTGAATCTCATCTGAGGCCCTCCAGACCCCATTCAAACATACCAACACGTCCTAATACATGATACAAACTTAGTCGAAGCCTCAAATCACATCCAACAACATAAAAAACACAATTTGCACCCAAATTCAAGCTTGTTGAAACTAATGGATTTCAAACTTCTACAGTCGATGTTGAACCCTATCGAACCAACTCCAATTGACCTTAAATTTTGCACACAAGTCATAAATAACATAACGGACCTATTCCAACTTCCAAAACTAAAATCCAATCTCGGTATTAACAAAGTCAACTCTCGGTCAAACTTCCCAACTTTCCAAACCTTCAACTTTCAAATTTTTCTTATTCAACCCAATATGATGTATGGACCTCCAAATCGATATCCAGACATACTCCTAAGTCCATAATCAGCATACAAAGCTATCGAAACCTTCATAACTCCATTTCGGCTTCTACACATAAGTCAACATTCAGTCAACTTCAACTTAGGCTTCTAACCTTGGGACTAAGTGTCCCAATTATTTCTGAAACATACCCGAAACGGAACCAACCACCCTGGCAAGTCACATAACAACAAACGAATATGGAATAAGCAAAGATAGGAAAACAAGGCTACAATACTTAAAACGACCGGCTGTGTCACATGACTGCAACTAGAGCTTGACTAAAATTCCATTTAAAGTCTACTTTTTTATGATAAGGCTCTTGTTAAGAATCTCTCTACAGATGAAGTAATAGAGATGTTCAATGTTCATGGACTTTTTAGATGCTATTGTTGTACTGAAGGAGCAATGGAGAACACTGATCATTTATTCAAAGAAAGTGACTTGCCTCACCAGTCTGGGAATTCTTCTCTGGAACATGTGGGATGGGAGTCAAGAAATAAGGCATAAGATACACTCCAATGCATTGGTGGCTTACCAAACATAATAATAAAGTTCACTATTTTATTATGTAGTGTTTGACATCTAGTATTTGTTGGAAAATATAGAAGGCGGGTGTTGTTGCAAGTATGAAGGTAAGAAGTGCACATCTTGTAGGATCATAATTCAAGTTATTTATTTGATGAAAACGTTGATTTCATGTTAGTTTTCCTCTCTCGTTTTGGATAAACAATGGCATGTATCTTGTGAGCAAATTAAAAAGCTCAAGCCTAGAAATAATATCCAATGCATCAGATGGAAGAAGCCAACAACTATGACTCTTAAATTGAAAACAGATAGGTGTAGTAAAGGGAATTTAGGCAGTGCGGGTGGAAGGGGTATTCTTACAAATTACATGTAACGACCCGGAAATCTCACCCCCGGGACCGTGATGGCGCTAAACATTTCACTTGCTAGGCAAGCCAATGTAAGAATAATTTATTTATTTATTTAACAGTTCAAATTGAATAATAAATAAGAAGTCGAAATAATTGAAATAAATTCTGATGTAAGGAGCGAAAAAATAACAACTAAAATCTCTACTAGAACATGAATCTTGTGTCACAAGGTCCCCTGCGCTAATAGAGTACTACAGATAAAGGTCTGAATAAAAGTAAAGCTATTTGAAAGGAAAATATACAGCTAAGATAAAGTGGGAGGGGACTTTAGTGCTGCGAACCCCGAGCAGTTGTACCCTAAGTCTCCCCGCTAATAGCTAACCCCAGCATGCCACTTACTACCGCTGGGACCAACGCCAAAATCTGCAAGAGAAGTACAACCGATCCCATGTACTATGTACGTACTGAACCTAACATCGACGAAAGTAGTGACGAGGCTAAGGCGGGTCACTTACAATCTGTAAGCAATATAAAATAATGATAGGAAAGGAAAATATGAAAATGAAATAAGGCATTTAACTTAAAAAATGACTCATCCTCTACTAAACCAAGTGAATGCCAGAAATACCAATCCTTAGTGTCTCATATGGAAGTACCGAAGCCAACACAACACAATAAGGAATAGAAACACATAAATTCTTATGGCGCGCAACCCATCCCACCGTACAACACAATCCTCTCTTATTCCACCAAATAAATAAATATATGTTGTGACGTGCAACCTAATCCCCCTATATAATCATAATCAATATCATAAGCCACCCTTATTTCACCATATCAATATAAATTCACGCTTATTTCACCATATCAATCCATCCTTATTTCACCGGTTGCGGTGCATAACCCAATCACACCATATTAATATAAATAAATCGATGAATGCAAGAAATTTAATAACACGAATCACAAGAATCTCTACGAGTGACGTATATGGAGCAGAACTAGAAAGGAAGTCTCGTGTCACATTTTCAAGACCCGAAATTCCCACTATCGGAACTGTGATAGCGCCTAATATTTGACTTGCTAGGCAAGCCAATGTTAGAGAATCATTAAACCACTACTTGTACATTTCAGTAATTTACAGCAGATAAGCTATAACGAGTTAAATGAGAATGGAAATACATAACAACCTTAATATATATATATATACAACCCGGATCTTGAGTCATAATTCACGAACTTCTAAGATTTCACTACAAGTAAATATCTAAAAGAAGTACATTTTTTTCGAAATGAAAGAAACAGTAAAGTGCAATGTATAGGAGGTGACTATGGGATGTGGGGACGCCAGCAAATCTACCTTGGATCTCCTATTGGATGAATCCAGCAGCCAACCTCACGATCAGCTCGGACCAGCAGTGAAACCTGCATAGGAAGTGCAGAGTGCAGTATCAGTACAACTGACACCATGTACTGGTAAATGCCAAGCCTAACCTCGATGAAGTAGTGAATAGGTTACGGCGGGTCACTCACACAATAGCTTGTATGCAATGCATATGAGAAAAGCATAAAAGAAAGACAAAATAGAATAAAGCAGTAATTTGTAAGAAATAGCTACAACTCTCGGAAGTAAGTCAACAGCATTCGGATATTACCAATCCTTAAGTGAAATAAAGAATGCTGTAAAGCTAACACAGTTAAGGGAAAGCATAAAAACATAGATTATTGCGGCGCACAACCCGATCCCACTGTACATCTCATATTCCTCCCTTATTTCTTCATAATAGCATAAACAACAGTGAATATGAATAAAAGTGTTGCAGCGTGCAACCTGATTCCACCATATCACAGTAACAAAATCATAGTTCATCCTTATTCCACCAACAATCCACCCTTATTACACTTGTTGCGGCGTGCAACCCGTTCCCACCATACAGTATCAATTCACCTTTATTCCATCTCACTATATCATCCTTATTCCACCTGTTGTGGAATGCAGCCCCACCCCACCATATAAATATGTTTACTTAGTATGTACAGGAATTTCACAATTCAAATCACAAAAACTCTTCCCAATACTTAAACTCCAAACAGAAACAAATCGGAAACTTGTACACCATGAAAATTCACATAATTAATACTACTCAGCGAGACCAATTCAAAATATACAACAAAAAGGTCTCGACCAACCAGCTTAAGTAATTAATAGGAGATAATGAAACTATGAAAGAACTAATACCATTAACACAAGGAAACAATGTCTAACAAGTAGAAATTCAGCATAGGAACACAACTAGAGCATGTAACAATTAAGGCAGGGAAAGAGAAAATATGAGAAAAAGGGGAAAGCAGGAAAATTAGATAATTTGGTGGCGCATAAGTACTTGTCACCTCACTTATACGTCACTCATATGAAATTCAGATAGCAAATAATCTGAGGGTTCCTAATTCCCTCAAGTCAAGGTTAGACACAAAACTTACCTCGCTTCAAAGGCCACTCAGTGCTCAATTGCGGCTTTTCGTCTAGAATCCACCTCCAAACCACTCGTAAATATCCACAAATGACTCAATAATATCAACTATTGATAAAGGGATCAATTACAATGCATAAATTTAGATTCCCCATACTTTCCCCACAAAAGTCAAAAATCGACCCCAGGACCCCTTAGTCAAAAACGAGGTTCAGAAAAAAATCCAATCACACATTTAACCCCGAGACTAATTATGTAATTCGTTTCGAAATCTGACCTCAATCAAGGTCTAAATTCCAATTATGTAAAAACCCCTAATTCTACCCAAAACCCCCAATTTCCACCATGAAAATCCTAGATTTTAGGTGGAAAACTCATGAAATGTGATGGGTAATCGAAAGAAAGTAGATTAGAATCACTTACCAATAAATTGGGAAGAAAATATTGGGGGAGAATCGCCTCTAGGTCTTTTAGTTTTGAAATTTTTAAAAGAATAGCAATAATCCCTTAATTGGGACTGTTTTATCACTCGGCATCAGTGTTTATCGCGTTCGCGTGAACACAGATGCGTTCGCGAAGAGCAGAGCCTTAATGGCTTATGCGATTGCAGGAGACTGGACGCGTTCGTGAAGGTATAGCCTACCTCACCTTCGCGTTCACGAGATAGGGCTCGAGTTCTCATAGAGTCGCCTCAAGTTCCCTACCCAGCCTAGCTAAAAGTTCGTGTTCGCGTATGATGGCTCGCGTTCGCGTAGAGAAAATCCCCCCAATGCTCTGTGTTCCTAACCATGGTCGAGCATACGCGTAATGTAAAATCCTACGCCTGCCCAGATCCCATTCACGATCGCGAGAATGGCTTCGCGATCGCAAAGCACAACGCCCCAGAACACCAGCTGCAGAAAACACCAGATTTTTCTAAGTCCAATTCACCCATAGCCTTTCAGAAACTCACCCGAGCCCTCAGGGCTCCAAACCAAACATGCACACATGTCCTAAAACATTATATGAACTTCGCGCGATCAAAACACAAATATAACACAAATATCTACTCCAGATATCTGACTAAGACTCCCAAGTAGCTCCCTCAGCGGGCTGACCTCTCCACTGCACTCGACTGAAGGGTAACTCTTAGACCTCAGTTGTCGAACCTGCCGGGTTAGAATAGCCACCGGCTCCTCCTGTGTCCCTAAGGACTAATAAATGAAGTTCGTCATATTGTCGATCTCTGATATGCTCAAAAAAAGAAGACAGAGCGATTGTCCAAGCTAGAACACTGCTGGGTTCTGAAATATCCAACCTTACAAACCGGTTGGCCAAAGTCTGAACATCTTATGCAAGCGGCCTCTCACCGACTGGAATGAACGCAAGCCTGCCTATACTCGTTGCCTTCCTACTCAATGCGTCGGCCACCACATTGGCCTTCCCGAGATGATACAAGATTGTGATATCATAGTCTTTCAATAGCCCAACCACCTTTTCTGCATCAAATTGAGATCCTTTTGCCTGAACATATACTAAAGGCTTCGATAATCCCGCCAAACCCAAGAAACTCCTGATCTCCATAGTTGAAGTGGGTTTAGACCAGTTCTGATTTGCCTTAATCTTCTTAGGATCTACCTGAATTCCCATTGTTGATACAACGTACCCCAAGAAAAGCAACTAAATCCAACAAAAACTCGCACTTTGAAAATACATCATACAACTGGTTGGCTCTTAGAGTTTGAAGCACAATCCTGAGATGTTGCTCATGCTCCTCTCGACTGCGGGAGTAGATCAAGATATCATCAATAAACACGATCATATAGGATTCCACATAAGGCTTGAACACTCGGTTCATAAAATCGATAAATGCTGCTAGGGAATTGTCAACCCAAAAGACATCAATAGAAACTTATAATGCCTGTACCGAGTCCGGAAATCTTTCTTAGGGACATCGGATGCCCTAGTCCTCAACTAATGGTAGCCAGATCTCAAACCAATCTTCGAAAACACCTTGGCACCCTGAAGCTGATCAAATAAATCATCAATCCTTGACAATGGATACTTATTCTTGATGGTGACTTTGTTCAATTGCCGATAATCTATACACATCCTCATCGATCCATATTTCTTATTCATGAACAACATAGGTGCACCCCAAGGAGAGACAATAGGTCTAATGAAGCCCTTATCAAGAAAATATTGCAACTGTTCCTTCAATTCATCAACTATGGTGGGACCATGCAGTATGGCGGAATAGAGATGGGTTGAGTGCCCGGAGCCAAATCAATACAGAAATCACTATCCCTATCGGGTAGCATCCTCGACAGGTCTTCAAAAACACCTCTGGAAACTCACGCACAACTAGCACTGAATCCATGGAAGGAACCTCCACACTAGAATCGCAGACATAAGCCAAATAAGCTAGACAGCTCTTCTCGACCATATGTCGTGCCTACACATAAGAGATAACCCTGCTGGTAGAATGGCCAGGAGTCCCTATCTACTCTAACCGAGGCAACCCGGCAAGGCTAATTTCACCGTCTTGGCGTGACAATCTAATATAGCATGATAAGGTGACAACCAATCCATACCCAAAATGACATCAATATCGACCATATCAAGACGTAAAAGATCTACAGGAGTCTCAATACTCCCAATGATGACCACACACGAATGATGAACATGATTTATAACAATAGCATCCCCCACAGATGTGGGCACATACACAAGAGCACTCAAAGAATCACGAGGCACAACCAAACATGAAGCAAAATAGGATGACACATAGGAGTAATTAGATCCCGAATCATACAGAACTGAAGCATTTCTACTACAAACTGAAATGGTACATGTAATAACAGCACCGGATGACTCAGCCTCAGGCCTGGCTAGAAAATAATAACATCAAGGCTCGGCCCCACCACTCTGAACCACGTCCCTGGGACGGCCTCTAGTTGGCTGGCCTCCACCTCTAATGGCCTAACCATCACCTCTAACAGTTTTTCCTTTACTTCTGGCTGCCTGACCCTGCCACTGGCTGGCTGAGTAGGTGATGCAACAACTGGTGCCGGAACCATGGCACGAGAACCCTGATGTTGTGGTTGGATGCCCAATAATATCAGACAGGTCCTCCTGATATGCCCATAACCACCACACTCGAAACATCCATCCTAGAATTGTGGCTATGGAAACTCAGACTGACCTGAATGGGCCGGATGACCATAGTAATAACTCTGAATAGGAGGTGCACTGATAGGATTTTGTGGTGCACTGTAGGCAGGCTATCCAGAAGGAGGCACATAAGGACCACGACTCCCTGAAGCACTGTGGGATGCCTGAAATGCTGAATGGAATTGCCTGGGAGGATGGCCCTACAAAAAGCACACATACATCCAGACGAGGCACCGCTGAACCCACTGGAATAAAGAGGTCTCTTGTTAGACCCCTAACCTCCCTTAGCAAGTACCATCTCGACTCGCCTGGCGACATTGGCAGCTGCCTGAAAAGAAATCTCACTCCCAGTCTCCTTAGCCATGTGAAATCTAATAGGCTGATAAAGTCTGTCAATAAACCTCCTTACCTTCACTCTCTCGGTGGGAATCAGAAGAAGAGAATGATGGGCCAAATCCATATAACGGGTCTCATACTAAGTAACACTCATAGTGCCCTGCTGGAGACGCTCAAACTGACGATGATGCTCCTCTCTCAATGTGATAAGCAGAAACTTCTCTACGAAGAACTAAGAGACTTGGTCCCAAGTAAGAGAAGGCGACCCAACTGGTCTAGTCAATAAATAATCTCTCCACCATTTCTTGGCGGAACTAGTCATCAGAAATGCAGCAAATTCGACCCCATAGGTCTCCAATATACCCATGTTCTGTAGCACCTCATGATATGTGTCAAGATACTCCTGGGGATCCTCTAAAGTAGCACCACTGAAATAAACTGGGAATAGCTTGGTAAACCTGTCCAATCTCTATAAAGCCTCAGAAGACATAGCTGACCCATCCCCGGTTTTTGCCACAACAACCGGCTAAACTACTCCGACTGGATGAGCTGCTGGAGTCTGCTACTGGGGAACCATCTGCTCCGAAAGTTTAGTAGCAGGAGTCTGGGATCCTCCTCCATCCTGAGAGAAGGCTGGTGCCATGGGAAATGCGCCAGTCTAGGCCATACTCTCTATAAGGCCCACCAAACGTACCAAAGCGTCCTGAAGCACTAGAGTGGCAATGAACCCCTCCGAAACCTGAGCTAGCCCAGCAAGAACAGTCTGCGCTTGAACTTTCTCGTCAAACTCTACCTGAGGCTCCAGGGCTAGGGCAACTGCTCGGACTCTAGGTTGAGCCCTGTCCCTACCTCGGCCTCTGCCCCTCGTAGGAACTCCTACTGGAGGCTCTGGTTGCTACTCACCCGAAGAAGCGATATGTGTTCTCGCCATCTGTGAGAGAATAAGAGTAGAAGAGTTCAATCAGTATTGTAAAAACAAAACCGCACGATAGAGAAGGATAGAAGTGAAATTTGTTCCTAAACTTCATAGCCTCTGGGAGATAAGTACAGACGTATCCGTACCGATCGCCATACTCTACTAAGCTCGCTCGTGAATTGTGAGACCTAAGAAACCTAGTGCTCTGATACCAACTAGTCATGACCTAGAATTCACACCGTCTGGACAGTGATGGCACCTAATATTTTTACTTGTTGGGAAAGCCAATGTTAGAGAATCATTAAACCACTACTTGTACATTTCAGTAATTAATAGCAAATAAGCTATAACGACTTAAATAAGTGTGGAAATACATAACATCATTAATATATATATATGTATATATATATATATATATATACTACCCGGATCTGGAGTCACAATTCACGAACTACTAAGATTTCACTACAAGTAAATTTCTAAAAGAAGTACAACTGTTTTCGAAATGAAAGAAACAGTAAAGTGCAATGTATAGGAGGGGACTCCAGGGCCTGCAGACGTCAGCGGATTTACCTTAGGTCTCCTATCAGATGAATCCAGCAGCCAAACTCACGATCAGCTCGGACCAGCACCAAAATCTGCGTAGGAAGTGAAGAGTGTAGTATCAATACAATCGAATCCATATACTGGTAAGTGCCGAGCCTGACATCGTCGAAGTAGTGACGAGGCTACGACGGGTCACTCATACAACAGCCTGTATGCAATGTATATGACAAAAGCAGAAAAGGAAGACAAAATAGAATAAAGCAGTAATTTGTAAGAAATAGCTACAACTCTCGGAAGAAGGTCAACAACGTTCATATATTATCAATCCTTAAGTGCAATAAAGAATACTGTAAAGCTAACACAGTTCAGGGAAAACATAAGCACATAGATTGTTGCAGCGCGCAACCCGATCCCACCGTACATCTCATATTCCTCCCTTATTTCTTCATAATAGCATAAATAATAGTGAATATAAATAAAAGTGTTGCGGCGTGTAACCCGATTCCACCATATCACAATAACACAATCATAATTCACCCTTATTCCACCAAACAATCCACCTATATTACGGAGTGCAACCCGTTCCCACCGTACAATATCTATTCACCCTTGGTCCACCTCAATATATCATCATTAATCCACCTGTTGCAGTGTGCAACCTGATCCCACCATAACAATATTAATTACTCAGTATGTACATAAATTTACAATTCAAATCATAGAAACCCTTCCCAATACTTAAACTCCAAACCGAAACAAATCGGAAACTTATGCACCATGAAAATTCACATAAATAATACTACTCAGCGAGACAAATTCAGAATATACAACAAAAAGGTACTGATAAACCAACTTAAGTAACTAATAGGATATAATGAAACTATGGAAGAACTAATATCATTAACAGAAGAAAACAATGTCTAACAAGTAGCAATGAAGCATGAGAACACAACAACATGTAACAATTAAGATAGTGAAAGAGAAAATATGAGAAAAATGGGAAAGCAGGGAAAACATATAATTTAGCGGCGCATAAGTATTTGTCACCTCACTTATACGCCACACATATGAAATTCACATAGCAAATAGTTCGAGGGTTCCTAATTCCCTCAAGTCAAGGTTAGACTCAACACTTACCTTGTTCCAAAGGCCACTAAGTGCTTAATTAGAGCTTTTCCTCAAGAATCCACCTCCAAACCACTCGTATTTATCCACAAAAGACTCAATAATATCAAATATAACTAAAGGGATCAATTACAATGCATAAATTTAGATTCCCCAAACTTTCCCCACAAAAGTCAAAAATCGACCCCCGAGACCCCTTAGTCAAAACCCGAGGTTCTGACAAAAATACAATCACCCATTCACCCCTAGGCCCGACTATGTAATTTGTTTCGAAATCCGACCTCAATTCGAGGTCTAAATTCTAATTATGCGAAAATTCCTAGTTCTACCCAAAACCCCCAATTTCCCCCATGAAAATCCTAGAGTTTAGGTGGAAAACTCATGAAATGCAATGGGTAAATGAAAGAAAGTAGGTTAGAATCACTTACCAACAAATTGGGGAAGAAAACCTTATAGGAGAATCGCCTCTAGGTCTTTTAGTTTGGAAAGTTTTTAAAGAATAGCAAGAATCCCGTAATTGGGATTGTTTTATCGCGGGACGTCAGTGTTCATCACGTTCACGTGAACACAAACACGTTCGCAAAGAGCAGAGCCTTAATTGATTACACGATCGCGGGAAACTCCACGTGTTCGCGAAGTTATAGCCTGCCTCGCCTTCCCGTTTGCATAGAGTCACCTGAAGTCCCCTGCCCAGTCTAGCTAAAGCTACGCGTTCGCGTATGAAGGGTTGCATTCGCGTAGACAAAACCCCTAATGCTCCGCATTCGCAACCATGGTCTCGCGTTCGCGTAGTGTAAAATCCTCCCCCAACCCAAATTCCCTTCGTGATCGCTAGAATGTCTTCACGATCACGAAGCACAATGCAACAGAACACCAGTTGCAGCAAAACACAAGATTTTGCTAAGTCCAATTCACCGAAACTCACCCGAGCCCTCGGGGCTCCAAATCAAACATGCACACAAGTCCTAAAATATCATACGAACTTACTCGCATGATCAAAATACCAAAATAAAGCCTAGAAATACGAACCAGACACAAAATCAAATGAAATTTTCAAGAAAGCTTTAAAACTCTATTTTCACAACTGAACGTCCGAATCACGTCAAACCAACTCCGTTTCTCACCAAATTCGACAAACAAGTAAGAAATATTATAGTGGATCTGTACCGAGCTCCGGAACCAGAGTACAACCTGGTATCAACAAATTCAAACAACATTCGATTCTTAAAAACTATAAAACTTTCAAACCTTCAATTTTCAACAAAAATCAATAACTCGGGCTAGCGACCTCCGAATTTGATTTTGGGCATACAACCAAATTATTATACGGACACATCGGGACCACTTAAATATGGATTCGGGCCCGTTTGCTCAAAACATTGACCGAAGTCAACTTAAAGGAATTTTTAAGGCAAAATTCTTATTTTTATCTATTTTTAACATATTAGGCAAAATTGATGAAGGCTAAAATGAGATTTTTGAGACATCAAAATACAGGATTAGGTTCTAAAATATAAGATGACCGATCGGGTCATCACACACATTGAAAATTCACTATAGTTAATATCAAGCAGTAAGACAAGTCAAGTAAATGACAATTACAGCGTGCAAGTAAGTCAATTAAAACAAGTAATAGTCAATCATGGAAGCATGGAAAAATCTAACATTTGTAACACTAGAATAATAATTGACAAGTATCAAGTAAAGGCAGGGAAAGCATTTAAAGCATGTAACAATCAAGACATGGAATGAAACAATTAATGAAATACGAAAAGCAGAAAAACAAGTATTTTGGCGACGTATATATACTCTTCACCTCACATATATGCCGCAACACATGAATTTCACATACCACATATTCAAGGGTTCCTAATTCCTTCCAATTAAGGATAACCCGATACTTACCTCACTTCGCAATCAACTCAGAATTCAATCACTAACTTGCATTTCGAACAAGCCTCCAAATAAACCAAATCTAGCAAATTATTTACCAAATCATTCAAATTAAACCTTAGAAACTACACACAAATGAAAGAGATTCAATTTAGATTATTATTGAAAAGTCAAAACCTCGATCCCCCTTGGTCAAAACTCGAGATTCGGACCAAAATCCGATTACCCATTCACCCCCGAGCCCGGTTATGTAATTTGTTTCGAAATCCGACCTTAAAACGAGTTCTAAATTCCAATTTTAAAACAAATTTCTAATTCTACCTAAGTCCCCAATGTCTACCATGGAAATCCTAAATTTAAGGTTGAAATATTATAAAATTTAGTGGGTAATTAAAATAAAGTAGGTTAGAGTCACTTACCACCGTATTGAAGAATAAAAGCTTTTAGAAGAATAGTCTCTACGGTGTTTATGGTTGAAAATTTGAGAGAATGAGCTAAAATCCCGTATATCTCAGCTATTGACCAGGTGCAGATGTCGCAAACCGACCTGGCGTCTGTAATTGCGAACCCCAAAAATGTGACAAAACCATCGCAAAGGCGAAGCCCTCTCACCTCTGCTATCATCACATTTGCGATGATTTGTTCGCAAATGTGAACTATGGTCCTCTACAAATGCGACCTTTTGATCGCAAATGTGATATCAGTTGACCCAACCCTTCTTTGCAAATGCGAAGATTTTCTTTGCAATTGCGAACATGACAGCAATTTGACTCTTTGCAAATACGAATATTGACCTTGCAATTGCTAGGTCAGAGATCTGCACCATAATAGATTTTTCACCAGCTATTTCCTTAGTTCAAAACCCCCTCCGAAGCCTATCTGTAACTCATCTGAGCCCTAGGGGCTCCAAAACAAACATGTACACAAGTTCAAAATCATCATATGAAATTGATGACGCAATCAAAATACAAAAATAATACCTAGAACTACGAATCAGACACCAAAACAAATGATTTTTTTAAAGAAACTTAAGAACTTTCAATTTTTCAACCCGATGTCCGAGTCATGTCAACTCAATTCTGTTTTGCACCAAATTTTAAAGATAACTCATAAATACAGTAATGAACCTATACCAAGTTCCAGAACGAAAATTCGGACCCGGTAGAAATAAAGTCAAACCATGGTCAAACTTATTATTTTTTTAACCCTTTAAGCTTCTAGTTTTTAATAAATTGCGATAATTCAAGCTGGGGACTTCGGAATTCGATTCCGAGCATATGCCTAAATTCTAAATTATATCAAAATACTGATTCGGGTCCGGCTGCTCAAAACGTTGATCGAAGTCAACTCAAATGAGTTTTTAAGGGACGGTTTCATATTTTTATTAGATTTTCACATTAAAACCTTCCAAAAAAGACATGGAATGCGAACGCAAATCGAGGAAGGCTAAACAGAGCAAATCGAGATTTCAAAAGACAGAATGTAAGGTTAAACTATAAATGACCTATCGGATCGTCACACTACAATGATTAACTGATCATGCCATATGCAGCTTTTTGGGGGACATATCTTAACAATGTAGCTGAGGCAAGAGTTATTTTAGTTGGGATGCAATGGTGTACTTCGAATGGTAATCTCAATGTTCTTGTGGAATCGAATTCTTTGGTTGTTAGTGGGATGATTAATGGATCATACGAACCATCATGGAAAGTTTAATATGTTCTTAAGAAGATAATGGAGTTGATGGTTGTGGGCAACTTTTTGTTTCAGCACTGTTATAGGGAAGCTAACTGTATTACTGACTTTCTTACTAACATAGAGAGCATATAAAGCAGGATTTATTCTTCAGATGGGATCTAGCTCTTCCTGTGGTAGCTAATAACTTTTTGAAGAATGATATTGATGATCTACCCAACTTTCGGATTAACGTACAAACACGAATTTCGCTTTTGATTATGAACAGTTATAACATGATAGTTGTACAGCATGTAGTTCACTTTTGTCAAATTGTTAAGCAGAAGTCCTCCTCAGCAAGTTTCTTTTTGGTACAACAATCCAATAGTTACCATCACTTTATATTGGAAGCAAAGGTTTGTGTCCTCTTTCATGTTCTCTTCTTTTGTGATATATATTGGTCAGGGTCAAGTCTAACCGCATACCGATAAGGTGGTTCTTGAAAAAAATAAATTGAAGTTCTGCATCTTTTGGCTTTTGCTCCCAAGAACAAAGTCTGCAGACCTTTCCGAGATAATAAAAAGAGAATTTAATTTGCTTTTCTCGACTTAGTCAACTAAAAAAGAAAAAAAAATGAAAATGTTATAAATAGAATTGTATTTATGGTGAATGTCTATATTTTAGAGATATTTTAGGGATTTTACTTGGTGGTTAAGTCACTCTTTTCCTATAAATAGAGGGGTCTTATTCCATTGTAAATCGATCCCAAATCAATAGAATTCTCTCTCTCTTTCTCTTCAATATTGTTCTTCTTCTTTTATTGTTTTCATAACACATTATCAGCACGAGATTCTAACCAGTTGAGTAGAAGCTTTGGGATTGAGCATAATGATTGTCAATTGTTCCATGAACTTCCTTCATGATTAAATTATGGATTTAAGGTAAGTATTTTACTTTATTTTTCTCTTTTAGATTCTTCAAATTCTATAATTTGATTTTAAATACAAGCAAAGACAATAAACTTTGCTTATAACTCTAATAGAGTTTGCAAGAAATTATAACCACCCAAAGCGATAAAATCTCTATGCCTTGCCATGATCAAATTCATGTATAATTGTGGGCAAAGAAGTGGGAACTCGTCCAATTGAATTTGTTTTATTCTCATTCCCCTTAAGAGAATATGATAGCAATATGTGATAAGTCCGAAAGAAGACAAAATTATTACCGTGAAAGTATCAATGGATGTGGACGCGGCAATAGACGAAATTATAATCACCATCATTGTGATAATGAGAATAATAAGGATTCTCAAAATAATTTTTCACTCTGTGAAAGTAATATTTGCCATGTATTTGACATGAGATTTTATAAATCACATATTGATGATTATGGTCCATTCATGATGTGAATGTGACAACATCTGATTTATGAATACATATTCATTCTTGGAAGAATATGTATGTTCTAGTGGTGGTGAATATATCTTACTCGCCTCTAAGAGGAGGCTTGAGATGAAATAAGAAAATAATTTCGTTATTATGGCTTCATTGATAACATACCTATTGTGATTATGCCCAACATATTATAGCAATATTATTACTACAGGGTAAAAGTAAAGGAAATGATATATCTTGCCTATAGTAATTTTTACCATAACCATAATGGTCTAACTTTCTCCTTGAAAGAGATATTCACCATATTGATGTTGATTAATATGTGATAGTACAAAATTAATTGAGAACTCTGGAAGAGACTATTATACTACTTTGGAGAAACACAATTGATTACCAATAAGGTATTGTGTTGTAGTAAGTCTCAAAGAAACTTATTTAGTTTCTAAAGTATTTGCGAAAACTATTGGTTATATTGAGACTATAAATAAAAAAATGATTTAATATCTTCTATTATTACAACTTATAGCGGGGTAATATGTATATGAAAAGTTACCAGCTTAATTTTTCAGTTTGTACTATACAAATAAATGAGTACCACAGTAAAGTGGATGTTTATTAATATAGAAACCCATATCATAATAAACTTGGAGTTTATTGGTAATTGCGCACGTCATGGTATAAACCTGAAGTTTATCAATATTGATAATTTATCAAATTGGAATAATTGATTTTAGCCATGTTTATTTAAGTATGATGTGCAAAAATAAAAGAGAATTCACATGGATAAATATTAAAGAAACAAGAAAGTTTTTTACGAATTCTCTTATTTTGCTTATTTTCGCGATTATTATACCAACTAAAATTGGAATTGAATCTTTTGAATTCTGAAATTTATCAACGGTGAATATGGTTTATTCACCTATCATGTATACCACATATAATGCATCTATGAGATGGTTATATGTGCGATTATTATTAACCCGCAACCTGGTGTTTGCGAGGTAACTTGCTCAATAATTTAGAGCATAATTTTCAAATTTTCTATTCAAGATAGTTCATCTTGATAAGTTGGTTTACATCACAGTTGATTTAGCAAAATAATTTATTGAGTGCCTCCACTTAATAGCTAAATAATTGCTTATGAGAACAAAGTTATCTATATCAATTTGATGTTTATATACCAAAGTATATTATTTTCTCCCCTCACAAGTGGTTCAGGGTCAGAAACCAAATAAATTCATCTTATTATTATTGATGTTCGGGGTATACTTTGATTAATACCATAACTCACAAAGATGGATTCTCAAGGTTGAGGAAAAAAGTTAGTTTTTTCTAACATGAGGGGGAGATATGATAAATAGTTGATAAAAAATTACGTGGAATGAATTATAATTTGTACATTTAGATCATCGAATAAGATAATATGAACTTGAAGTTCATAAAAAAATAGTTCATTTACAATAAATTGCAAAGTATGCCAGACGCATTTTCTGACCCAAAGAAAGTAACTATATTCTCACTGAAAATGTTAATATTAGAATAAGTCCTAGAAGGACAAAGTCTATGGTAAACTTAAAGCATATAGACAAATCAGTTAAACTTCTTGATAAAGAAGATGAGCAAATGATCAAAATGATCATAATAAGGAGGTAAGTGATATAAAAGACACATGACATAACACTTCATAAATCACAGGAGAGATTCAGGTACCTGAAAATATGAATGAAGAGATCTCTATGCCATATCTTTATGAAAAAAATATTGGAACCGATATAAAATATTCGTCGACGACATCTATGATAGTGCTAAGTATAGATGAGGATATTAAGTCTGTCGAATACGGACACAAAAATATTTTCCAAATGAAAGAGACAAAACTCGAATAGAATTGGTTTCATATGAAAGACATGTAGTTTTGGACTTGTAGTTCAAACACTTGAAAGTATAAAGTCAATATTGTGTGCAATTACCTTTATCTATCTTATATGTCTAGCATGACATAAAAATTTGATATGCATCTAAAGTTCATTCAAATGGCTTATATGATTTAACTTACATGACAAGCCATGAAGAATTTAAATTGCTTAAAGCATATATAATTCTTGGTCTTGAAGTACCTCATCTTACTTGCAATTTGTGCACATATGTATATTGCTATAACTATAAGCATGATAATGTGATAGCGAGAATTTTTCCCTCTATGGAGATATTGAAAAAGCTATTCCTTAATATTATATGAAGACATTATATATATACAAGAATGAAGATTTCAAGGTGCAACATATTCATTCAAGTAATAATATGACTGATTTGTTCATCAAATCGCTACTTATGTCAACCTTCAAAAAGCTAGTGTACAAGATCGGGATGCGAAGGCTCAAGGATGTGAATTGATGCTCTCTCAGGGGGAGTTAATACGTGTTGTGCTCTTTTTTTGTACAAGGTTTTGTCCCACTGGATTTTCCTTGCAAGGTTTTTAACGAGGAAACCAAAAGGCGTATTGTTAGATATGTGTACTCTTTTTCTTTATAAGAATTTTTCTCCCGCTACGTTTTATTTTTTGTTAAGGTTTTAACGAAGCACATTATTTGTTGAATGGACATTCAAGGGGGAGTGTTCTAAATAGAATTGTATTTATGATGAATGTCTATATTTTAAAAATATCTTAGGAATTTTACTTGGTGGCTAAGTCACTCTTTTCCTATAAATAGAGGGGTCTTATTCCATTATAAATCGATCCCAAATCAATAAAAATTCTCTCTCTCTTTCTCTGCAATATTATTCTTTTTCTTTTATTGTTTTCATAACAGAAAAGTAATAATATATCCAATTACTCACTCAAGGCCAGCAAAAATGGCAAAGAGCTAATTGGCGGTAGAAATGATACCACATAGTCACTCTAAAGGGTTGCTATTTAAAACCTAGTTAATATATCCTGAATTTTAATTTTTCGGGACACAAATATTTTGAATTATCTTAATATTTAGATTTTTAAGTATTAGTTAATCTTTAAATAGCATACCCTAATTGTTATATTGGCGGTCCCACCCTTAGCACGAGCAATCACTCATCTAGCCTAGTTTATAAAATAAAAACGAAAAGCATGAGATCAAGTTTTGCAACAGCTGCCATTTCAGGACTTTTTAACTCCCGAATCCTATGTAGAAAGAGAAAGATAAAAATGATGTCAGCAACATATCTACTTCCATTAAAAAAATAAGTAAATGATTTCATTATCATCTTTTTATTTTATATACGAAATAATCAAATCATTTTACATCAATTATTTGTGTAGTAAATTGAAGCGTCCTTTTTCTTATGATTTTGGGTAGTTGCAACATATCTGGACTTGTCGAGCTATCTATTAAGAAACAGTGACCCTGATTTGATCTCTCTGTCAAGGAGTCATGATTTTATCTTTAAATCGGATAACAATTAAAATTGTACGCAGTTTTAAAGATATGTAGATTGATTCAACACAAATAATCAGAAATATTAGATAAGCAAGTTAAAGACAAAATGAATGAGCAAACCAGTTGTAATGTTACGTCCTAGCCTGAACCTAGGTTGAACAATAGTTTGCCCTTGATCGGACCCTTGATTCGAACACAATCATGAATGAAGAACAGAATAGTTAAGTAAGAACTTTTGCAGTAGCTAGAAACCGGAAAATAAATTTGTATTGCCTTGATTCGCGTGTTGCAATGTGTCTAAAAATAAAAAGTCTCTCATTTATAAAGTAGGAGAGTTTTCATCTATAATACAAGTCTAAAAACGGTAAAAATCTTCTGATATTTAGCTTAAAGTATATATATTTATATGTGTATCGCATCATGTTTTACTCTTGTTTCATGGATTTTGGATGTAAATTTTGTTGATTTATGTTAATTCGGGGTGTTGTTATGTGTAGGAATCATCCGGAAGCATTGGGGCGAAATGTGCGAAATTAGAGCCAAAACGGACGAAAAAAGAAAAAGTCGGATTTTCGGCGCCAAAGGCAGCTCCCCACGCCACCAGTGGCGCCCCAGTCAGTATGCTTAAAAAACCAGCGCCAGGGCCAGCGTGGGGCGCTGGGCAGGACACTGGTGACGTGAATTGTGTCCAACTTTGCCCAGGACAAAGTTATATCGGCCCTTGACCTACCCAACGCGTATAAAAGCAAGACTAAGCCTACTTTTGGAGGGAGACGCCACTTTGAAGGGAGAATACACACAAGAAACATTCGGGAGCGAAGAGATCTCAGTTTTCTTCATTTTTCTTTAGTATTTTCTATTATCCAACACTTATGAATTTGTTTGATACTATCATGAGTGGCTAAAACCCATAGTTCTGGGATTGTGATTTAGCCATGAATATTGTTATTTAATATTGACTTAACCTTGATTACAATTCACTAATATATGGTTGTTTCTTCAGTTCTGTTACTAATTGCTTAATTGTCCAGCAGTGAGGTTCTATTTACTATTTATTCTATGCTTGAGAAAGTCATGTTTAGATTAGAGAAGAATTGAAGAGAGCACGATCTTAACTCTTGGGGGCAGATTTGTGGTTAGGATATGAATATTCCTAGTCACCGTGCTTATTTAAATATTATAATCTTAATGTGTTCTTGATAGATTGATTTCATATGAATATAGGCGTTAATCTATTTTGAATAGGCGAGTAGTAGTTCGGGAGAAGGCTATGAGAGAAATTGTTCGATTAGTTAGCAACTATGAGTGAATTGTATGAAATGGAGAGTTACTAGAACATAATAGGATTGGTTAATCAATCACAAGCCTGGAATATTTGTCTCTACTAAATACACAACAATCGTTTTGCTACTTGATAATTTAGTTACTACTTCGAATTATAATTTAGTATAATCACATTCTTGACTTGAATTTGGCTCGACTGAAACCATCTTTGTGAATTTAGTGGGTAGTTTATACAAGTCTCTGTCAGTTCGACGCTCGACTTATCATTTTATTACTTGTACGACTACGTATACTTGCGTGTGCGTTTGGAAGCAATAAGTTTTTGGCGTCGTTGTCGGGGACTTGAATATTGACTACTTTCTAGTTTTTTCTTTAATTTTTATTTCGTCAAGTCTAACGTTACTTGATTGTTGCTCTGATCTCAGCAACTTTGATTCAATGTGTAGGGTTAGAAGCCAAGACAAACTTCAAGTATTTTACCCCAAACCTGAGAGAACATTTCAGAAGAGGTCGAGGGAAGCAAGGGATACAAATAATCTTCATGCACTCGTTCAATTTCCTTTAAACATGGAAGAGGAGCGACACATGGCTGTTCAGGAGGTGGCGATGCCCATCATTTCTAATGGCACCTCCATCATTGTGAAGCCTAGAATGAATGGGAACTTTGAGCTGAAACAGAGCATGATGCAGCTACTTCATGTGAATTGGGAGTTTATGGGTCTTCCATAGGAGGATCCACAACAATATATCCTGAATTTCTTGGAGATTAATGAAACTTACATAACTAACGAGGTCACTCAAGACTATGTGAGAATCACACTTTTCCCATTCCCTCTGTTGGGCGAAGCAAAGGGATGGCTGAAGGAAAAATCGGCTAATTCTATAACATCATGGAATGGTCTAGCAAGGAAATTTATCTTCCCTTCTGGCAAAACTGCAAAGATCAGAAGTGGGATGGTCGCCTTCAAAAAGAAAATAGGGGAGTCTTTATTCTCAGCTTGGGAGAGGTTCAATGGGTTGCTCAGAGACTGTCCTCATCACAATCAAACAAATGAAGTGTAAGCTCACACATTCATAGGGGGGATACATCTGGAGACAAAAATTGTGATAGATGTTGCAGCTGGAGGTCAAGTGTTGGAGAAAAGCTTTGATAAGATATATGCATTATTGAACAAATTCTCCAAAAGCAATCCGGATCTGCAGGATTCTCGAGTTAGATGTTGTCTCGGCATTATCATCGCAGATTTCTACACTGACCAACCAAATGAATCAGATGACCTTGGTTATTCACAAGCAACAAGCTCAACTAGTGCAACAAAATCAATTGTTTTGTTAAGTATGTGGAGAGGGTCACATGAGCGATTTATGCCTAGGTAATCCAAAGTCTTTATATTTTGTGGGTAATGCAAATCGAGGCCAGACAAATCAGTGTGCGGACACTTACAATCCTAAATGGAGGAACCACCCAAACTTCTCGTGGGGTGGAAACCAAGGTACTCATAATCAGTACATGCCACAAGCACCTCAACAACAATATAGACCACCTCAGGCTAAACAACATGCAAACTCAACGAGTCACCTTGAGGAGATGATGAACAGATTAATGGCTGACCAACATGCCCAAATAGAAGAGATGATTGTCACACCTCCTTTTTCCACCCCCGGGATAATGAAGGGGGTATTAAGGGAGTTTTTATCAATTAAAGTGACATTATTCGGTTTTGGGATTATTTATTTAAATTCAGAGTCGCCACCCGGATTTTTGACGATGCTCCGGGACACTGTTTTATTTTAAAATCCCAAACCGAGGAAATTTTGACTCTATTATAATTTGTCTACGACCAGAAATCCGAGTAAGGAATTCTATTAACCTAGGAGAAGGTGTTAGCCACTCCCAAATTCCGTGGTTCTAGAACGGTCGTTTAACTCATGATATTTGGCTTAATTAAACTGATTATTTACATATTTTAGCCTATTGTACATTTAGCCTTTTTTTAAACTTTAACCGCTTTTAATATTTATGGATTATTCTTGAATAGGTCACGATGTCGTGAACCTATTTGTTTTTGGACATATTATAACTACGCCACATGAAATGCACCAGCAATCACAACATGTGATTTTTATTAGTTTGAAGTTGAAGACGGGGACATGAGTTGTCGCACCCGGGTGTAGATTACGTAGTCAGGACTATGGTCATGACGATTTTATAAGCCTATTTGAGGCGATGTTTGATTATTCCTTATGTTCTCTATTTGAAGGAGTATTTTGGGTTTTAAGGTTGATTAGGACGTTATGGATTTATCTTAGACAAGTCACGATGGCGTGCACTTGTTATTTTTGAACATATGGCAAACACGTCACATGAAATGCACCCGTGATTGTTATGTGCATTTTTATTTAGTTGTTTGGAGTTGACGGTCGGGGGCATGAGTTGCCACTCCCGAGTGTAGGTTATGGTAATTTGAGGTAATATTTGATTTTATCAAATTTCAAACTAAAAGGTATTTTCAACCTAAAGGATATGTAAGAGATTGTTTGAACCTAAATTAACTTAGTCTAAAGGATAAGATGTTAGGGCTATGGCCATTTTTAGCCCAAGTTATTTAACCCTTTCGGCCAATCCTAGTTTTAGGCTATTTTTGTAAGAAGAGGAAAGCTATGTTACGCAATTAAGCATGCTAACAAGGATGGGTCTAAAATTACTGATTTACAAATCACACGTTCAAAAACAAATCAAATAAAGCACATAGAACACTGACTGAAATAGTTTTCTCAACTTCAAATGATCTAAACTCATACTTTTTGATATACACATTGAATTCTACATATTGTTATAAATTCTGGACTCTGAGGAACACGAGATGAATCTGATGAGAAAATACTTTGAATGGTAAATTCATATTTATATATATACTTCAAAATTCCTTTGATCTAAAAGTAATCATTTTCAGAATTTCAATAAGTATTTATGGGGCCATTTGGGCAGGTTAATTTGAACACAAATTGTAAGAAAAGATTTAGAAAGGATGTTTTTGAATTTTTCCATCAAATCTGAATAATTAAATGATTAACGTATGAAACTTTGTATTTAAATTTGAGAATAAACAACCTTGAGGCTAAGGGCTTTTCGCATTTTTTCAAGCCCAATGGATTGTGCTCAAGATTTTTCAAGCCTTGACGGGATATTATCAATGGCTTGGCCCATTTAAACTGTCCAGAATAACCATGTTTGAGTCCAGTGTACTCAAAACAGATCTGGAGCTAATTATACATATTTTTTGAAAATTATAGGAACACATACATACTGAAAGAAAGGACTGCTAATATAAATAAATATAATGTCAAGTCTTATATTATAACAGTTCTGAAAATAAATTACAGATGAATTACAGCTTGACTACTAATATCAAGATATATATTCCAGAAGAAAGAAAACTCAAATGAAGATTTTGACTAATTTGTCTGACTTGAATTCTCTTAAGGCCCTACATTTGAGCCCTCCTTTGTAATCTGTAGAACACCCTAACTAATTAGGTGTTATGCATCCATCAGAACCTAACTGACCATGAGAAGGTCAATTCTAATCCTGATAGTGCTTATGTTTAACTGTTCTAAAGGCAGAATCATTCATGTATTTGCTTGGTGTGAATATGACCATAAAGGGATGAAACTCAACTCCAAGAATGTCATTTTTCATACCTTGGACCTTCAGTCCATACTTATTCCTTGATTTTGATTATTTAGGCATGTCGAGAGAGTGAATCTAACTATTTGGAACATTCAGATTCCCTACTCTAGAGCCTTTCTTGATTACCTCATTTTTGTACCCTTGAAAGGTGGTAAACTACTCTCTAAGCATCTAAAATATGGGGGGAACTTGACCATTATAAAGGGTCAGATTCACTACCCCTTTAATGCTAGCTAATGACTTTATTATGACTTCAGGGATATAGAATTAATCACAGAAGCCTCTAAAAGATAATTCTGCTGTTATAATCACACATGGATGGACAACCAAATTTTAATAAGCAATTACAGATTCAGCAGGAAGAAAGGCAACATGTTTTATGTATTTTTTCTTAGATTGAATCTGACTATGAAGGAGAGTCTAATTCAAACCCAGAGATACAAACTTGCTTGAAATTTCTAACAGCCATACCAATACTTCAAACAACATTCATTTGAACACTTTGAATATTCTTGGCTTTTTAGAGTATGAATCAGACCATACAAGGGTTCAGATTCTTTACTCTACAGCGCTTCTTGACTACATGTTGTATACCCTTTAAAGGGTGAATTTCAGCCATCTACACTACTATTTTGTGCACTATTATTGGGTGAATTTGACCATTGGAAGGTCAAATTCATCTACCCTAGTGCAATTTATCTTTCTAACATGTTAAACACATATGAAATTACCACCTAGATATCAAAAGTTAAGCTTAGTAACAGAAATTTAGCACATAACCAAGCAGATTCTAAGAGTTGCATGCATATACTCAGATAATGATAATCTTACTTCAGTTTCTTCATTAATAAAGGGGGAGATGAAGATTCAAATTCACATATTCTTGAAGAAAACACAACATGAACCAACAAGTTTAAAACAAAGTCTGAATTCAATAATTTTGTATAAAGTTCACTGTTACATACCTTTAAAGAGAAAGAAAAACCAGCAAGAGACTTGACCAAATAAAGATCAAGTATGAACAGCAAGCAGCAAAAAAGAAAAGAAATCAGCAATAGCAATAGCAACAGAAAACCAGAGAGAACAAATACTCAGCAATAACCAAACCCAGGAATCTTGAGTAGAAATATTTAGGACTCCCAGCAATCAAACTCTAAATAAGAAATCCCCCCCCCCCCCAAGGAAGTGAGAATCAATTCGTTTAAAAGAAATCATATTTTTTTTCTAATAATGACTTTTTCTTTTTGAATGAGAAGTATTCTGTATTTCAACAACTCAGAGACTGTAAAAAAAAATTTTGTCCCCCATCTCTAAAGAGAGGGTCTATTTATAGGATATTTGGGAATGGGATATTCTTGTGAATATTCCCTATCCAAAGCTAGAAAAAACAGCACTCAATAGTACATAGGGCAGCCGTCAACCCTATCTTTGGGACAACTGCCCCTATTCTAGAACTTTCCTCTTTTAGAAAATACCTTTTTAACCTTAAGAGCCTGATTTCTTTAAACTACATTACCTATTGTATCCCTTGGAGTCCCTGAATTTACCATCGGGTAATCAGGGTTACTCTCTTGGGTTATTATTTAACTCTAATTAACTAACACTAGCTATGTCCCTTAGGTGACTTCTAGTTGTTCTTTAACCGAGTTTAGGTTAACTAATTTAAGGTTAATTGACTAAATGCCTAAAGATAGTTTTCATACTAATTATCTATGTTTAAGTTAATTAAATAAAGTAGGTCAATAAATTTGATTCCTTAATTTAAGCTAACTTACTTAGTTAAGTTAATTCAGTTTGATTACCTAAAATCAGAGGCTTAACCAATTATTAAGCTTAGGTTTAAATCAATTAATTAATCAGTTTAATTGGGCTTAATTAAGGTTAGTCAAGTTAGTTTTCTTAACTTAGGTTGAATGATTTATTTTAGTTATTTAAACCTAAGCTAATTATCTTAAACAAAAAAAGGAAAACTTTCCCAGCTAATTACTCAAGAGGCTACCTAAGTTAGTTTTTTAGGTTGAAGGAGTTGAAATTATTTAAATGTGACACTAGGTAAATCATTTATTTTTTAGACTTAGTCAGTTGCTTATCTTAACTGCCAGTTCAAGTTTAAATAGTTAATTAGGCTCTTAGAGTTAGTCTTTTAATTAAACTATTAGTTATCTTTGGTTTAATTTCATCATTAGGTGCTAATTCTAGTTTAATAGCTTGTGGATTAATTTAGTCCCTTAGACTTAGGTTAATTGGTTTACCTCAGTTAACTAAACCTAATTGTCTTTGACTAAAATCAGAGACTTAATTAATTGTCAAACCTAAGTATTTTTCCAGAAATTTGGTCACCTAGACTGATTCATGACCATTCACTGGTTCAAAATCGAGTACTAGCCTAATTTAACAAACTCAAGTAAACCGCTAATCAAATCAACATAGATAATCATGCCTAAGGAAAATAGTAAATCTTAACAACTACATGCTTATTAGCATGAACAAAACAATCAACTAATCTAATCAAATGAGGCAGGGGATCATAGAAACAATGCACACAATGGTAAATCAAACTACGCCGATAAACATGATTCTCAAGAAACCCTATTACTAATTAACGGGAAGAGTTAACCAAAACAGGCTTGTCACAAAGTTTAACTCATCAAGGAAACAAACATGAACAATGAAAGAGAAAACGAAGTCTAGACCTAACAGTAACAAGAACAATAATTATCAAAGATGAAATATTCATGGTCTTGGCTTAAACAAAAAACAGACAGGGACTGAATAATGAGAAAAAAGAAAAGGCTAACCTAAACAAAAACAAAGAACAACAGTGACCAAACAATCCATATCTACCTGATTCTTCGTAGTCATATGATAGAAACAGATAAAAAGAAAAGGGAATACCCGTTTAAAAGGGATTTGGCCGGAAAAATTAAAGTCGCCAGACTTGGCCGGATCTTGGCGGGGTTTGGAAATGATCCAAACCCACATGAATCAATAGCTCTCATCAAGAGCTATTGACTCATGTAGCTTTGAGCCATTAGTTGTCTTCGGATCAACGAACATGTGAAAACTAGGGTTTTTTCATTTTCAAATTTGATATTAAAGAAATTTGAGTGAGTTTTTGGTGAAATAGATGGTAGGAGATGATTGAGAAGGGGGAGGAGATGGTCTGATGAAGGTTTGGGGTCGATTGGTGGAGGTCTGGTGGTCGGAAGGCGGCGGAATCCTAAGGCAGCTAAGGTTTGGGTTAGCCAGAAGAGGGAGACGGAGGGGATAGGGGGCGGCTAGTGTTTCGTGGGGGTTGGACTTTGATGGAAATGAGGGGGGTGGTGAGTGTTTGGACATATATATAGTTTCAGGGGTGTGGAGTTCAGGACCGCTGGATCAAGATGATCCAACGGCTGGGAGTTTGATGGGGCAAAACGGGGTCGTTTGGTTGTCACAGGGGACAGGCCGGGTAAGGGGTTTGGGCTGGGTGTGTTTGTGTATATAGAAGGGGTTTGGGCCTGGGTAATTTTGGCCCAGGTCCGATTTTAATCCCCTTTTAAGCTAATCTAAACTAATTAATTAATTTGAATTAAATCAAAACTCAATAAAAATGTAGTAATTAATTATAACTTAGTCTTTGTCAAATTATAAATTCATTAACAGTAATACCATTTAATTTAACACTCATGTCCTTTAATGAGTAAATTTCACAATTTTAAAAAAAAGTAAATAAATTAATCATTGCATCTACATTGTGTCAAATAATCAATATTTTTGTTGTTATTTATCTCAATCAATCGCAAATAATATATTAATTAGCTCTAACTCTAGTTTAAATTTTAATCAATGAGTAAATTAAAGGTGAAATTTCTAGTTAACATTTGTAATTATTTGAAGAATAATTTTCCGTAATTTTCGAATAAAAATGATTGAAGTTATGCACCGAATCATGCAACTTTAAGTCATTTATGAATTTTAAAAGACAAATTATGATTTATGCAATGAAAAAAATTCGCACACAGACTTTTGAAATTCAACAAAGGTTTATAACACTAATTAATTTATTGAATTTTGTAGGAATATATAGTAGGTTAAAAATTACATGCTCACATCTGCCCCTCTTTGCTCGAAAACGCGAAGAGTTTTCGGACAAAGAGAAAGTGAGCAGTTATGAACAACTTTTACCCGTTCAAATACTCCATGTGAAGCGTTTTTGAAAAGTTTGACCGAACCCTGCTTCAAAGGTTGCCTCCATATCCTTGGCTATAAAGGAATCAAGTCAGTGTAGTTCTGGAGGTTTTGGTAGCTGGGACTACCGGGTAACTGTGGTTTCACTGCGGTTGCTACAGTTACTGCTGTTGTTCTCCTTATTACACCCAAGTACAAAATGAAAGACTAACTAAAACCTATCAGCTGCTAAATTACAAGATTCCTATCTAGGACTTGGTCTTGAGTCTTGATCTTTTGCTGACTCTGACCTGGATCCTGGTGCTTGTTAATCGCAGATGCTGGTTCTGTCTTTTCGTTCCTCAGATCAAAGTAGGATATACTGGATGGATGACTTCAATCTCGTCCTCAATAGTCCACATCTTCCCTGTTTGTGCACTTTTTGATTCAATGTTCTCTTTCTTCTTTTTGTTTTGTTATTTTGGATCGAAACTTCTTTTTTTGGTCGTTTCGGGTTCCAATTTCCTAGAAAATAATCTGCACAAAAATCAAAACAAACGAACGAAATTTTTCTTCCCCAGTTTTTACCAGGAAAAAATTCGTAAGTTATTGTAACAAACTCTATGCTACTTCATTATTGAAAGCAATAAAAAGCCGGGACTGGTGCACCTGGAGTTACTACAGACTAGGGGGTGGATACCCTATGTCTCAAAGCGGGATCAACTAGGGGTTTGGAGCCCTATGTTGCAAAATTAAATCAACTATGGATTGTGTACCCTAAGTTGGAAAAGAAAATCAACCAGGGAGTGTGTACCCTTGATTGGAAAATGAAGCATCAACCAGGGAGTGTATACCCTTGATTGGCAAAGAAAACATCAACCAGGGAGTGTATACCCTTGATTGGAAAATAAAACATTAACCAGGGAGTGTATACCCTTGATTGGAAAAGGAGGCATCAACCAGGGACTGTATACCCTTGATTGGCATCGACTATGGGAGTGTATACCCTGCGTCGGGAAAAGAAAAGCAACCAGGGAGTGTATACCCTTGATTGGCATCGACTATGGGAGTGTATACCCTGCGTCGGGAAAAGAAAAGCAACCAGGGAGTGTATACCCTTGATTGGAAAAGGAAACATCACCCAGGGAGTGTATATCCTTTATTGAAAAAGGAGGCCTCAACCATGGAGTGTATACCCTTGATTGGAAAATAAAAAATCAACCAGGGAGTGTATACCCTTGATTGGAAAATAAAAAATCAACCAGGGAGTGTATACCCTTGATTGGAAAATAAAACATCAACCAGGGAGTGTATACCCTTGATTGGAAAAGGAAGCATCAATCAGGGAGTGTATACTCTTGATTGGCATCGACTATGGGAGTGTATACCCTGCGTCAGGAAAAGAAGATCAACCAGAGAGTGTATACCCTTGATTTGAAAGAAAACATCAACCAGGGAGTGTATACCCTTGATTGGGAAAGAAAGCATCAACCATGGAGTGTATACCCTTGATTGGAAAATAAAACATCAACCAGGGACTGTATACCCTTGATTGGGAAAGAAACATCAACCAGGGAGTGTATACCCTTGATTGGCATCGACTACGGGAGTATATACCCTGCGTCGGGAAAAGAAGATCAACCAGGGAGTGTATAGCCTTGATTTGAAATAAAACATCAACCAGGGAGTGTATACCCTTGATTGGGAAAGAAATTATCAACCAGGGAGTGTATACCCTTGATTGGAAAATAAAACATCAACCAGGGAGTGTATACCCTTGATTGGAAAATAAAACATCAACCAAGGAGTGTCTACCCTTGATTGGGAAAGAAAACATCAACCAGGGAGTGTATACCTTTGATTGGCATCTACTACGGGAGTGTATATCCTGTTTCGGGAAAAGAAGATCAACCAGGGAGTGTATACCCTTGATTTGAAAGAAAACATCAACCAGGGAGTGTATACCCTTGATTGGGAAAGAAAGCATCAACCAGGGAGTGTATACCCTTGATTGGAAAATAAAACATCAACCAGGGAGTGTATACCATTGATTGGAAAATAAAACATCAAGTGTATACCCTTGATTGGGAAAGAAAACATCAACCAGGGAGTGTATACCCTAGATCGGCATCGACTACGGGAGTGTATACCCTGCGTCGGGAAAAAGTGTAATTGGGGATTGGAGGCCCCATACTACTTCGAGTTATTTTCAACTTCAATTCCTCATCTCTTCTTCTTATTTTTTTCTTTTTTTTTATTATTTTTTTTTATCCATGGGGGAAAAGATTTCTTGGAGAAAACTTCCCTTTCTTTGGAGTCAATGCTGCAGAGCTCCTTCTAGCCCTTGTGAAATTTCTTTCGGGTGCACCTGCTTGTTTCATGGTTGCTTTCGAGTTGCACCTATTTCCTTCAAACAAATAACAATTTGTTAGTTTGAAATGATGTTTGGTTTAGCGGACTTGATTTTCAACTACTTGACCTTAGTTCTTTTGGTGAAGACCTCAAATACTTGCTTGTTTGCTGAGGATTGAGTTTCATCTCTAATCCCGGGGACCTTGTCTTTCTGGATGGAAATTGGTCATGTGGGATCCAGTATCCAGAGTA